>JAHRHZ010000110.1:361302-544292 GCA_024137785.1 Ginglymostoma cirratum
AGGGTTTAGGCCCGAAACGTCAGGTTTTCCTGCTCCTATGATGCTGCTTGACCTGCTGTGTTCATCCAGCCCCATGCTTGTTATCTCGGATTCTCCAGCATCTGCAGTACCTTTTATCTCTCACACTGGAGAGAGACTGTTCATCTGCTCTCAGCGTGAGAAGAGCATTAGTCAGTTTAGTCAGTTATCCAGCCTCTATAAAAATCGATGTGTTCACAGTGGGGAGAAGCCATTCATCTGCTCCATGTGTGGGAAGGGATTCACCTGTTCTTCCCACCTCACTTATGACTGGCTTGTCACACTGGAGAGAGACCATTCGTCTGCTCTGTGTGTGGAAAGAGATTTATTAAATCAGCACAGCTTCTGGTACACTCGCATGACCACATTAGAGATAGACCGTACACATGCACTGAGTGTGGGAAGAGGTTCACTCGGCTCTCCAATTTCACCGGACATGGGCTTATTCACACTGATGAGAGACCATTTAAATTCTCCGACTGTGAAAAAGGTCTTTAGAAGCAGCAATGATTTGACGAAACACCAGCAAACCCATTCTGAGGAGATCCTTCATAATTCAGTAATGTGACCAATGGGAAGAGCTGGAGGACCAGATGCACTCTGAACCTCCAGCCAATCAGAGCCCCCCTGTTGTCTGAACACGAATGTGGGACAATCAACTTCTGAAGCTGCTCAGAGCTGCCCAGCAACGCTGTTGCTCCTCGCTCTCTGAATGAAGGTTGAGCTTCACCCTAACTTAAACTTCTTCCTCTCTCCGATATCTTTGAGAAAAAAAAAACTTACCCCGATTTCTTTTTTTTAAAAAAATTCTGGTGTGAAATTATTTACTTGCAGCAGCTGAACGGAAAGGAAGTGAACCCAGGGAGGGACCAGAATCTGTCCAAACAAGAATCTATTCACTGCATGTTACTGTTCCAGCTTAGCAATGTCAGCTGTAATTGCATGACGTGCAATCGGTTTAAAACAAGAAAAGAGCGAACATCAGAAAAAGTGAAGGGCAATGGTGGTTTGAGAGAGCTGACTGTAGGCCTAATGGAGCCAAGCCCTCTGTGGGTTCTGGACTCTGATTTTTACTGTTTACCCTGGTACATAGACCGCTCTGAATCAATCACCCACAATGACTCTCCTTTGTGTGGTTGCCCCTTGCACACCTCGGTTCAATGTCCGGAGGGGATCCACGCATGTTAACTTGGAAAATTTTGCAAAGTCAGCTTTATAGTCTCATATTAAGACCACAAACGTTCGGAGCGGAAAGATATCATTCAGCCCATTCAGTCTGCTATGCCATTTAATGAGCTTGTGACTGATGTAACGATCCTGAACTGCACTTTCTTGCCCATCCCCAAAACCCTTGATACCTTTGCTGATGAAAAATCTATCAGTTTCACCACTGAATACACTTCATGACCCAGATATGACAACCTTCTGCTGTAACGAATTTCACCGATTCACAACCATCAGAGAGAATAAATTCTTCCTCATCTGTCTTAAATGTGCGACACCTGTTCCGATATTAAGCATTCTGGTGCAAGACTGCCCAGAAAGAAATTTTTTGTGTCCACAAGTTAAATCTTAAAGAACTTGTATGCTTTAATAAGGAGCAAGTATTTTTGTATTACTGTGTCTGAGTACGTGAAGTCAATGGATTTCAGTGCTTCCTCCTGTTTGGTTTCATACTTGATGTAAAGCTCACACTGATTCTGACATAATTATGTCCCTATTTTGTCTTTTAATGTAAGGAATTCACTTTCATTTTATGAGTTTGGACAGGAACAATAAAGTCCTCATTCCTATTTGGGAATCAAACCGACAACACAGCAGTTACAATGTTGAATCCCAAAAAGGAATGTGTACACAATATTTGCAACTTTTCTTCTTGACACTGATTTTGACCTTTTGTTTCACTTGCAAAATGATAGTCAGTGAGGTTTTAACACCATGGAGAGAGGCACTTCAGCCCATTATGTCTATGCCAGTCATCAAACACCTCATTTCTCAACCCAGTTTCCAAGACTTGGCCCATTGCCTTATTTGCGAAGATGTTTCAAGTGCTCATCCGAACAGTTAAGTTATGTCTTGAGGCCATCAGTGGAACAAAAGCACTTCCTTCAACGAACGATAGGAAATGTATTTTGCTGCAACATGAATTCTATGTTTTTCTCTTTGAAGAAAGTTACGAAAGCCAAATTGTTTCTCAGAGCCGTTTGCCAGTTTTCCTCATGACGCCAACAGTGTAGATTTAAATCCCACACCGCCTGAGGTTACCACTGATAGTAGGAACTGCAGATGCTGGAGAATCTGAGATAACAAGGTATGGAGCTGAATGAGCACAGCAGACCAAACAGCATAATAAGAGCAGGAAAGCTGACGTTTCTACAGAAATGGGGGAGGGGAAGGAGGTTTTGAAATAAATAGGGAGAGAGGGGGAAGCGGATAGAAGATCGATAGAGGAGAAGATAGATGGAGAGGAGACAGACGGGTCAAAAAGGTGGGGATGGAGCCAGTAAAGGTGAGTGTAGGTAGGGAGTTATGGAGGAGATAGGTCAGTCCAGGGAGAACGGACAGGTCAAGGGGGTGGGATGAGGTTAGTAATTAGAGGATGGGGTTAGGGCTTGAGGTGGGAAGAGGGGATAGGTGGAAGGTCAGGATAGGGAGACTGGGACGAGCTGGGCTGGTTTTGGGATGAGGTAGGGGGAGGGGAGATTTTGAAGCTTGAGAAGTCCACATTGATACCATTGGGCTGCAGGGTTCATAAGCAGAATATGAGTTTCTGTTCCTGCAACCTTTGGGTAGCATCGTTGTGGCACTGCAGGAGGCCCAGGATGGACATGTCGTCTGCGGAATGGGAGGGGGAGTTGAAATGGTTCGCGACTGGGAGGAACAGTTGCTTAGTGCGAACCGAACGTAGGTGTTTTTCAAAGCAGCCCCCAAGGCTCTGCTTGGTTTCCCCGATGGAGAGGAGGCCACAACGGGAACAGCGGATGCAGTATACCACATTAGCAGATGCCCAGGTGAACATCTGCTTGATGTGGAAAGTCTTCTTCGGGCTTGGGATGGGGGTGAGGGAGGAGGTGTAGAGGCAAGTGTAGCACTTCCTGCGGTTGCAGGGAAAAGTGCCAGGTGTGGTGGGGCTGGAGGGGAGTGTGGAGAGGACACGGGAGTCACCGAGAGAATCGTCCCTCTGGAAGTCAGACGAGGGTGGGGAGGGCAAAATGTCTTTGGTGGTGGGGTCGGATTGCATGTGGCGGAAGTATCGGAGTATGATGCGTTGGATCCGAAGGTTGGTGGGGTGCTAAATGAGGACGAGGGGGATTCTGTTTTGTTTTTTTTTTTATTGCTTAGAGGGGGTGTGAGGGATGAGTTGCAGAAAATGCGGGAGACACGGTCGGGGGGGTTCTCGACTACGGAGGTGGGGAAGTTGCAGTCCTTGAAAAACGAGGACATCTGAGATGTACGGGAGTTGAATGCCTCATACAGGGAGCAGATGCGGTGGAGGTGAAGGAATTGGGAGTAAGTGATGGCATTTTTGCAGTACAGTGGGTGGGAGGAGGTGTATTCCAGGTAGCTGTGGGAGTCAGTGGGCTTGAAATGGATATTGGTTTCTGAGTGGTTGCCGGAGCTGAAGACAGAGAGGTCCAGGAAAGAGAGAGAGGTATTAGAGATGGCCCAGGTGAACGTAAGGTCGGGGTGGAAGGCGTTAGTAAAGTGGATGAACTGTTCGAGCTCCTCGTGGGAGCACGAGGCAGTGCTGAAACAATCATCAATGTAAAGGAGGAAGAGATGGGGGATAGGACCAGTGTAGCTTTGGAAGAGGGATTGTTCCACGTACCCTATAAAGAGGCAGGCATAGCTTTGGCCGATGCGGGTACCCATGGCCACCCCCTTTGTCTGTTGGAAGTGGGAGGAATTGAAAGAGAAGTTGTTGAGAGTAAGGACGTGTTCGGCTAAGCGGATTATAGTGTCATTGAAGGAGGACTGGTCGGGCCTGCCGGACAGGAAGAAGCGGAGGACCTTTAGGCCATCTGCATGGGAAATGTAGTTGTATAGGGACTGGATGTCCATGGTAAAAATGAGACGTTGGCTACTAGGGAATTTGAATTTTTGGGGGAGGTGGAAGGCATGGGTGCTGTTACGGATGTAGCCAGGGAGTTGCTGGACCAAAGAGAAGAAAATGGAGTCGACATAGGTGGAGATAAGCTCCGTGGGGCAGGAGCAGGCAGAGACAATGGGTCGACCAGGGCAGTCAGGTTTGTGGATTTTGGGAAGGAGATAGAAGCGGGCGGTGCAGGGTTGGGGAAACATGATGTTCGAGGCTGTGGGTGGGAGGTCACCTGAAGTGATGAGGTTGTGAATGGTCTGCGAGGTGATGTTTTGGTGTTCGGGGGTGGGGTCATGATCAAGCAACCGGTAGGAGGATGTGTCGGAGAGATGGGGTCTGGACTCGGCAATGTCGAGGTCAGTGCACCATGCTACAAACGCGCCTCCCCTGTCGGCGGGTTTTATGGTGAGGTTGAGATTGGAGCGGAGGGAGCGGAGGGCTGCACATTCTGCGGGCGAGAGGTTAGAGTGGGTGAGAGGGCCGGAGAGGTTGAGGCGATTGATGTCTCGATGACGGTTGGAGATGAAGAGGTTGAGAAGGGTAGGAGGCCTTGGGGTGGTGTCCAGGAGGAGGGGATGTGTTGCTGGTGAGAGAAGGGGTCAGTAGAGGGATGGTGAGACTCATGGTTAAAGAAGTAAGTACGGAGGCGGAGACAGCGGGAAAACTGCTCAACATCCAAGCGTCAGTGGTGTTCGTTAATGTGTGGGTGGAGGGAGACAAAAGTGAGCCCTTTACTGTGGACTGACCGTTCGTCTTCAGTGAGGGGGAGGACTGAAGGGATGGTGACGAGTCGACAGGGCTGGGTGCTGCTGTATCCTCTGGAGCTGCTGGCTGTGGAGCGGTGGGCTGAGCGACGTCGGCGTCGGCTGTGGGAGGAGTTGCTTCGGCAGTGGTGGGCGGAGTTACGTTGGCGTCGGTGTTCGGCTGAGCGGGGTCGGAGGCGGCAGCAGCGGTGACGGGAGGTGCGTCCTCAGTGTCTGTTATGTTGGACTCGGAAATGGAAACGGAGTCATTCGTTGTCCCGGAAGTGGTGTGTCCAGTGGTGGAGGTGTGACGTCATCCGTGGTTGCTCCGACAGTGACCACATAGCCAATGGCGGTGGACACATTGTGGGGAACGTCCCGGATAGAGTTGGGATTTTGGGATTTGGAGGAAGCCTGTTTTGGGTGGTAGGCGCCAGTAAATCTACTATACTTACGGCTTTTTGTGTCCACTAAAGCTGAACAGAATTGTGATTTCAGGTTGTGGATTCTCCGAAGAATTAAAAACAGGAGAGGTCCTTTGCGGGTCTGAAAGAGGGAAGCTCTGAGCTGGGGTAGGCTTGATTGTAATGCCTGGAGATGCCAGTGCATTGCTGCGAGTGTGTGTTTCACGAGTCGCAGGGAGAAACGCTTCTGAAGGTCTCAATGTTCTGATTGTAGACATTGTCACCGTTGAGGCCAAATTGGGAAGGCTTGAATGTGGACTGTAGTCCATCAGGTCGAGGATAATGACCAGTATATCCGCCACTGCCATGGCCCCCAGTTAACGTCTGCCACATGGAGACAATCTACAATCTTTATAAAGCAGGACATAGATTGTCACTACGTTAACTGTGAGGAAGGAAAACAAATAAATTATACATCAGCCTGGAGGCAAAGTTTCCAATTTGATTGAAGACGCAGTGACATTTTCAAAAGTATCACTGTTTTTTTTTTTTAAATGAAGCTGAAATAACAAATAGTAAGGACTCAACATGTATTTTAACAAAACAAGTGACATAAATCGCAAGAAACACTCCATCTCAAAACAGACAGACACACATCTGCAAGAACAGATGGTTTTTATAACGTTCCCACACACTCAATCACTCGAGAGCAGGTACAGGTCACTTCTTTTCACTTCCTGATACAGAGGGTGAAGACGTTGCTGCCCCAAAGGATTTTCTCCAAGTTCCTTGAAGACAAACGGAGGTTGGAAATTTCTGTCTTTAATCTGAATTGTGATCGATCCTCTGTCACGAAGAAATGTAAACACAGGGAAACGTATTCACCAGTTTAATTGACTGACGGGACTTCGAAACAGCGCCTCCTTTCCCCTGGAATGGAATCTTTCCCTCGGGATCTTAACCTTTGTTCAATTAACTGATATCCGTCCGTTCACAAATAACGTCAGTTACAGAATGTTCTGGGAAATGTCCGTTACAGAATGTTCCGGGGAATGCCGGTTGTAGAATGTGATGGAGTCAAAAAGATCCACATCACAAAGGCCATTCTGTCCTTCAGTTTTGGCGAGATCCACTAAGCCTCGTAGTGGAAATCTCTCCCCAATATCAACTCAACTGGCACTTGGCACGAGAAAGCAATAAGATTAAAACAATACCTTGATCATTTGATGTAAGATCCCATGGTTTGATAATACAAATATCAGCCTTTACTCAGAGATAGCCCCTACCTCTTTTTCATTTTGTATAACACTTCTGAATGTACCATGTCCTAGATATTCAGTTCCCAATGAAGTGTGAAACATTTCAATCATAACATTGCCAACGCAGACAGATTACGGGTGCTGAGTGACACAATGTGTACTGGAGGGTTCACTCTGACCCGTTCAGACTTTGGACTGTTACTCCATCTCCCTGATAGTCTGCTCCTGATGTTCCCACTGAACTCATTGCTCTCATTACAAAGGGGATATTTTGATGTGGTTGGTTGGTGTCGGGGAGAGGTGAGGGGGAGGGGAAATTGAACCATGTATCACAGGAGTGGCCTTTATCGGTGAGGCCATCCTTTCTTTTTCCATAAAGAGCCGAAGACGGTGGGAATGGCTGCCTGCTTCTGAATGAAGAGAATGTGGCTGCTGCCAGGACGGTGTTTATTCACCAACATGATGTGCTGTGCATGGTCACACTGCAACATCAATGGAGTGAGGGTTTGGAGGGTCTTATCACAGAATTGCAAACACAAATTAAAGGCATTTTCAGTTCAACTGAAATGGTCAGTTGTCTCATATTCTCAATCCACCTCACAGAACCGACCCAGACACCACAAACACAGGTGAAATATCTGTTCAGCATGGAGCACTGTGCAGGCTAGGCTAGTGTACTGCTCAATACAACCCGGCAATCTGTCCAGAGTGAGGCACTGTGCAGCCCTCATCATTCAATTAGACATCAGTCAAGCACGGAGAGCTGCGCAGACTACACCAGTGCCTAGATCTATAAACCCGGAGCAGGTATCTTTCCAGCGCGGGTCGGGGGTGGAGCTGTGAAGTGAACACCACCGAATTGACCTGGAAACCCGGAGCAGTTACCCTCCTAGCGTGTAGATCGGTACAGACCACCCCAGTGTAGTGCACGGTAACGGTGTGTTAAATCGCTGTCCAGGTAGGGAAACTTGCAGCGCATGCTGGTAGTGACAGGATGTGCATCTCCTATCCATTTACAGCTTCATATCGCATATGTGCCACGACAAAGGGTGCCATGGTTGTGACTATCACTGCCAGAGAGAGATGGTGGGGAATCAGTTTAAATACTGACCACTGGGGGTTAGGGCGGGGGCGGTTGTGGGGTTGGATACACAGACAAAGGGGGCACGTTTGAGAGACAATGTCATGGAAGCATGTGTTCACAGTTTTTGGAATGCTGAAGTGAAGATATTTTGATAGCATCTTGCAAAATAGATCAGTATTTCAGGAATGATGCCTGAATAGGATATTGGTGTGAGTTCAGATGATGGAGAATTTGTTCTGCTTTTGTGACTGAGAGTGTGGTGAGCACAGTCTTTGACTCATTGGGCTGAATCTAACAATCATTTGTCTCAGTGTCATTCTCTTTGAGTGTGACAGAGGGATATTCCACAGGAGGCCGAGCTAGTTTGCTGGTGCTATCTAATTGAACTCGCCTCATGAACTATCTCCCTCACCCACATGCTAATCGTTTTATTCAATGTCAGCCTGATTCTCCCATAATGGCTGAGAGTATTTCCCATCACCCGGATGCCCCTGGATGTTCCATGAATCCTGGAACAGGTGCCATCTTTAAAAGGCCAATGGGCACAAGGTTGAGCTTCATCAGTTCGGAGTTGCCCCGCCTGGTTTGCTGCGAGTATGGCCGATAAGGGGAAACAACAAAAAAAATTGTCGACAGGGGCATGGAGGTTCATGTCAGGAGGCGATTACAGAGGAGGACCATTCTCGTCCCAGATGAGGCCACACCACCAGACCAACCAAGCATGGTCTGAGCTCATTATCCTGCTCAGCGCAGTATCTGCAGTCTGAAGAAATGCCGAGCAATACAGGACAAGCATCAATAATCTTCCCCGCTCTGCCAAGATAAGTATCAACATATTCTCTCTGCTGCCTCACACTCATTGTGTATCTGTTATAGCACTGACTCCCAGGGCAAGGCTTGTAGGAACATAAGAACAGAAGAACTCGGAGCAGGATTAGGCCATAAGGCAACTTGAGCCTGCTCCGATATTTAATAAGATCATGGCTGATCTTTTTGAGACTCAGCTACACTTAGCCGCCCACCCACCATTACCCTTAATTCCTTTACTGTTCGAAAATATATCTAGCCTTGCGTTTAAAAAAATAACATTCAGTGAGGTATCTTCAAACGCTTCACTGGGCAGGTAATTCCACAGATTCACAATCCTTTGGGTGAAAAAGTTCCTCCTGACCTCAGTCCTACATCTACTGCCCTCTATTTTGAGGCAAAGCCCTCTAGTCCTAGTTTCACCTGCTGGCGGAAACAACCTCCCTGCCTCCACTTTATCTATTCACTTCATAATCTTACATGTTTCTGTAAGATCTCCTCTACTTCTTCTGAAATCCATTGAGTATAATTCAAGTCTAAACAGTCTCTCCTCATAATCCAAACCTCTGAATTCTGGAATCAACCGAGTGAATATCCTCTGCACTCCCTCCAGTGCTAGTATATATCTTCTCAAGTAAGGAGACCAAAACTGCACACAGTACTCCAGGTGTGGCCTCACCAGGATTCTATACAGCTGCAGCGTAGCCTCCCTGTTTTGAAACTCTATCCCTCTGGCAATGGCAGACACAATTCCATTTGCCTTTTTAATTCCCTGCTGCGCCTGTAATCCTATTTTTAGTGATTCATGCAGAAGGATACCCAGTCCCGCTGGACAGCAGCGTGCTGTATTTTTTTTACTATTTAAAACATAATTCTTTTTCCTGTTCTTCCTACCAAAATGGATGACCTCACAATTATCAACATTGTACTCCATCTGCCAGACATTTGCCTACTCATTGAGATTATCTATATCCCTCTGCAGACCTTCAGTGTCATCTGCAAATTTTGACACACCACACTTAGTCCCAGACTCCAAATCATCTATGTGAATTGTAAACAATTGTGGTCCCAACACTGATCCCTGAGGCACACCACTAGCCACTGACTGCTAAACAGAAAAACACCCATTTACCACTACTCTTTGCTTTCTACTGGTCAACCAATCCTCTATCCACGTCAATACATTACCTGTAATACCGTGCAAACTTATCTTATATAGCAGCCTTTGGTGTGGCACCTTGTCAAATGCCTTCTGGAAATCCAGATATACTACATCCGCCGTTCCCCATTGTCCACCATGCAAGTAATGTCCTCAAATAATTCCAAAAAATGAGTTAAACATGACCTACCCTTCATGAACCCTTGCTGGGTGTTCCCGACGTGACAATTTATATCCAGATGTCTTGCTATTTCTTCCTTAATGATAGATTCAAGCATTTTCCCCACTACCGAAGTTAAGCTAACTGGCCTTTAGTTACCTGCTTTTTGTCTACTTTTTTTAATCAATGGCGTCTTGTTGGCCGCTTTCCAATCTGCAGGAGCCACCTCAGAGTCCAGTGAATCTTGATAAATAATTACTAGTGCATTTGCTATTTCCCCCCGCCCCCATCACCTCTTTTAGTATCCTGGGATGCACTTCGTTAGGGCCAGGAGACTTGTCTACCTTTAAACGCATTAGCTTGCACAGCACTGCCTCCTTAGAGATAATGATAGCTTCTCAGTCCTCGCCTGCTAAAACCTTCTTGCCATTAGTTTTCAACATGTTATTTGTGTCTTCCACTGTGAAGACCGACACGAAATAATTGTTTAATGTCTTGGCTATTTCCTCATTCCCAGTTATTAAATTGACCTTCTCATCCTCGAAAGGGCCAATGTTTACCTTTGCCACTTTTTTACGATTGACATACTTACAGAAACCTTTACTGCCTGTTTTTATATTCTGAGCTAGTTTACATGAGACTGGATGACTGAGCAAATCCCTTCCCACACATTTAGCAGGTGAATAGTTTTTCCCTGGAGTGACAATGATGGTGAGCTTCCAGCTGGCTTGGGTAATTGTATCCCTTCGCACAATCCACATATTTTCACGTTTATTCAATGATGTTGATTTCCTGGCATCTCGCCAGATTGGATTATCTGTTGAATCCTTGTCCATAAACGCAATATGTGTTCAGTTTCTCTATTCTGTTGATTTTTTTTTTCAGAATGTTAACTGGATGATGTGGAATAATTTCTGCAGTTAGTTCACTGGACCATTCAGAATCAGGTGTGTCAGTGTCCGAGTATTGGCGCTTTACCACTCACACTGATGTTTGAAATCTTTTCCCACAGACTTTCCAGATAAACATATTCCCTTCTGGTTCTGATGAATTGAATAACTCGGTTGGATCTTGACATAGTGTTTGATTTGACTCTCCCATCTTCAATGTCTTTCTTTCTATTACTCTGTGAAATATTTACAAACATCATCACTGTCTGTACAGGGTAAAATCTCAGAACAAACAAAATCAATTTCTGAGAAACATGTTTCCTTTATTGCACTCACCCCAAAACTTACGACCCACATTAACAGATGTGAAAATCAGTACCAAAAGCAAAAGCAACATTCCTGAATAAATCAGGTTGTTATTTCTAATGTCTATGACGCATTGTATACCCTGAGATACCAACTTGTGATGGGAAGTACCTAGCCCAGTGGTGGAGTGCACAAATCCCCTGCCCAGTGTGAGGTCACAAAAGATAAATGATGCCCTTTGGGGTAATAGTAACTGCCGATGCTGGAGTCTGAGATAACAAGGTGTGGGATAACAATGTGTAGATCTGGATGAGCACAGCAGGCCAGGCAGCATCAGAGGAGAACCAAAGCTGACGTTTCAGGTTTGGACCCTTCGTCAGAAATGGAGCAGGGGGACTGCTCTCTGAAATAAAAAGAGAGAGGCGGAAGCGATGATAGAAGGTGGAGAGAGAAGCGGATAGGTGGAGAGAAGTCGGACAAGTCAAGGAGGCGGGGATGAAGCTCGTAAAGGTGAGTGTAGTTCGAGAGTTAGAATGGGGGTTGGTCAGTGAGGAGGGAGGGGTGGATAGGTGGGAGGGAAGACGGACAGATCAAGGAGGTGGGAATAAAGCTAGTAGAGGTGGGACAGGGACAGGGACAGGGACAGGGACGGACAGGGAGGGAGCGAGGGACAGTGACAGGGAGCAAGGGACAGGGACAGGGAGGGAGTGAAGGACAGAAACAGGGATGGAAAAACAGGGAAGGGGCAAGGAACAGTGCCAGCGACAGGTACGAACAAGGTGGGGGAGGGAGATTGAGGGAGCAAAGGACAGCAGGGGAGGTACAGGAAGGGTGTAAGGGACAGAGAGGGGAACAGGGAGGGTGAGGGAAGGGGACATGTTGGGACGGACAGGGAGGGAGGGAGGGCCTGGGAGGGAGCGGCGGACCGTGACAGGGAGGGGGACAGGGAGGGAGCGAGGGATTGAGGGATGGGGAGGGAGCGAAGTACGGGGAGGGAGCAAGGGATGGGGAAGGCGAGAGGGACAGGTATGAATTGAGTGAAGGAGCGAGGGAGCGACAGGAGGGAGTGAGGGAGCAAGGGGTGGGGACTGACCGAGGGATGGACAGGGAGGCGGGGGGACGGAGGGATTGGATCGAGGGAGCCAGCGTCGAGGAGCGAGGGATGGGCAGCGAGTGATCGAGGAATGGGGAGGGAGGGAGAGAGCGAGGGAGTGAGGGACAGCGAAGGAAGGAGCGAGGAACGTGGAGGAAGGAGGGCGAGGGTGACGGGGAGGGAGTGAGAGTGGGAGCGGGAGACGGGGAGGCAAGGAGCGAGGGACGAGGGAGGGAGTGACTGGGAGGGAAGGAGCGAGCGAGGGACAGGGAGCAAAGGAGAGATGCATGGGGAGGAAGTGAGCAAGGAAAGGGTAGGGAGGAAACGAAGGAATGAGGGATGGAGAGGGAAGGAGCAAAGGACACAGAGGGAACGAGGGGCGGGGAGTGAGCGAGGAATTGGGATGCAGAAAGGAATGGAAGGACGGGACCGAGGGAGTGAGGGAATGGGATCGAGGGAGCAAGGGATGGGGAGCAACGGATGGGGAACGAGGGATGGGGAGCAAGGGAGCGAGAAACGGGGTGAGGGAGGGAGCGATGGAGTGAAGGACCAGGAAGGACGGAGCGAGGAACGTGGGGGAGGGAGAGATTGAGGGATGCGGGAGGGAGGGAGAGAGGGACAAGAATGGAGGGAGTGAGGGAACAAAGGAGGGAGCGAAAGAAGAAGTGCGGGAAGGAAGGATGGGTGGGAACGAGGGATGGACGGGAAGGAGGGGAGGGAGCGAGGGAGGGACGGGGATGTGGGGAGACAGGTAAAGATCAGAGGGATCAAATGCGGGAGCAAGGGATGAGGAGGAAGTGACAGGGAGCGAGGGACGGAAATCAAGGGATTGGGAGAGAGGGAGCGAGGGACGCGGAAGAAGGAAGGGAGCTTGGGACAGGGATAGAGCGAGGGACGGGGATCAAAGGATGGGGAGAGAGGGAGGGAGGGAGCTTGGGACAAGGATAGAGCAAGGGACGGTGAGGGAGGGAGGGAGCGAGGGAGGGATGTGGCGAGAGCGAGGGACAGGATGGGAGTGAATGAGGGAGCGAGGGTTGGGGAGGGAGCAAGCGAAGGGGAGGGAGTGAGGGAGAGAAAGAGGAGGGAGCGAGGGAGGGAGCAAGGAGGGAGCAAGAGGGGAGCAAGGAGGGAGCAAGAGGGGAGTGACGGACTGATTAAGAGACCGAGCGAGGGATTGGAGGGAGCAAAGAATGGAGAGGAAGAGACGCGAGGTGAGGGTGTGAGGGACGGGGAACAAGGAACAGGGAGCGAGGGATGGGGAGGGAGCGGGGGAGGGAGCGAGGGAGCGAAGGGCGGGGAGGGAGGGAGTGACGGACGGAGAGGGAGCAAAGGAGGGAGCAAGGAATGGGGAGGGAGTGACATGGAGTGAGGGAGGGAGAGATGGGGAGCAAGGGACCGGGAGGGAGCATGGGATGGAGTGAGGGACAGGGAGGGAGTGAGAGAGGGAGCGAGGAGGGAGCGAGGGCGGAGCAAGGAGAGAGCAAGAGGGGAGTAACGGGCCGAGCGAGGGACGAAGAGGGATCAAGTGAGGGGAGTGAGCGAGAGGCAGGGAGGGAGGGATTGAAGGAGTGAGGGACAGAGAGGGAGGGAGTGAGGGATGGGTAGGGAGGGAGGGATCGAGGGATGAGGAGCGAGCGAGAGTACAGGGAGGGAGGGAGTAAAGGAGCGAGGGATGGGAATCGAGGGAGCAAGGGACAGGGAGCGAGGGACAGGGAGCAAGGGAGTGAGGAACGTGGTGAGGGCGGGAGTGAAGGAGTGAAGGACTGGGAAGGATGGAACAAGGGACCTGGGGGAGGGAGAGAGTGATGGGTGTGGGAGGGAGGGACAGAGGGTCAAGAATGGAGCGAGCGAAGGAGAGAAGGAGGGAGTGAAAGAGGAAGCGCGGGAAGGAGGGATGGGGTGGGAGCAAGGAAGGGACGGGGAGGTGGGGAGGGAACGAGGGAGAGACGGGGAGGTGGGGAGACAGGGAGGGATGGGAGGGATCAAAGGAGAGAGCAAGGGACGGGGAAGGATGGAGGGAGAGACGGGGAGCGAGGGAGCTTGGGATGGGAATGGAGTGAGGGACAGGGAGGAAGGGAGGGAGCGAGTGATGGGGAGTGAGGAAGGGGCAGGGATGTAGCGAGCAATGGATGAGGAGGGAGTGACAGGGAGCGAGGGACAGGGATCGAGGGGTGGGGAGAGAGGGAGCTAGGGATGGGGAAGGGAGGGAGTTAGCGAGGTGGTGAGGAATGGGGAGTAAGGTAGTTGGGGACGTGTGGGAAGTAGGGAGCGAGGGATGGGGAGGCAGGGAGCGAGGAACGAGGGAGGGAGTGACGGGGATGGGGAGGGAATGAGGAAGGGGATAGGGAGCCAGGGAGGTACGGGGATGGACGGATTAAGTGAAGGAGTAAGAGACAGGGAGCGAGGGAGGGAGCGAGTGACAGGGAGTGAGGGAGGGGCGGGCAGGGAGGGAGCAATGAAGTGTGAGGGAGGGAAGGAGACCAAGGGATGGGGATCGAGGGAGAGGGAGATAGGGAGCGAGGGACGGGGAGGGAGGGAGCAATCAAGGGGGTGAGGGATGGGGAATGAGGGAGCGAGGAACATGTGGGAAGGAGGGGGCGAGGGATGGGGGAGGCATAGAGCGAGTGACGAGGGAGGGAGTGACTGGAAGGGAGCGAGGGAGTGAGGCATGGGGAGGAAGGGAACAAATGACAGGGGTAGGTCGGGAACGAGGGACGGGGAGGGAGGAAGCGACGGACGTAGAGGGAGCGAGTGACAGGAAGGGAGTGAGGGACACAGATTGAGGGAGAGAGGGACGAGGAGGGAGGTACGGGGAGCGAGGTATGGGCAGCACGAGATATGGGGTGAGGGTTCGAGGGACATGTGGGAGGGAGGGAGCAAGGGATGAGGGACTGAGAGACGCGGAGGGAGCAAGGGAGGGAACGAGGGAGGGAGGGAACGGGATGGGGAGGGCACGAGGGACGTGGGTAGGGATTCAAGCAAGGGACAGGGAGTGGGGAAGGGAGGAAGGACTAGGAGGGAGAGACCAAACGAGGGAGTGCGGGACAGGGAGCGAGAGAGTGAGGCATTGGGAGGAAGGGAGCAAGGGACAGTGTTTGGTAGGGAGGGAGGGAGCGGGAAACAGTGAGGGCAGGAGGGAGGGAGGGACGGGGAGGGAACGAGGGAAGGGGAAGTAGCAAGAGAGGGAGGGAAAGGAGTGATGGATGGGGTGAGGGAGACAGTGAGGGATTGAGGGTCGGGGAAGGAGGGAGCGAGGGACGAGGGGGAGGAGGAGGCAGGGAGCAAGGGATGAGGAAGGGAGCGAGGGAGGGACGAGATGGGAGAGGAAACGAGGGAGGCAGGGAGCGAGGGCCGGAAGCCAAGGTGGGTAGGGAAGGAGCAAGTGAGTGAGTGAGCGACATGAAGCAAGGGAGCGAGCGACGGGGATCAAGGAACGGGGAGCGAAGGACAGAGAGGGAGCTAACGAGGGATTGAAGGAAGGGGAGGGACGTTGCGACGGGGTGGGAGTGAGGGGCGAGGAGGGAGTGAGGGATGGAGAGGGGGATACACGAAGCGAGGGAGCAAGAAATGGGAAGCAAAGAATGGGGAATGAGGGACGGGGAGTGAGTGAGGGATTGAGGTGCGGGGATAGACGGAGGGATGCGGTGGGAGTGAGGGGCGAAGATGTAGCAAGGGACTGCGAGGGAGGGAGGGAAGGGGTGGGAGCGAGGGACCGGGATAGGGAGTAGGGCAGAGAGGAAGAAGGAGGTGCAAGAGACAGGGACAGGAGTAGGGACAGGGACAGAGCGAGGCAGCGAAGGACAGGGGGGAGAGAGGGTGCAAAGGGAGGGGAGTGAGTGAGTGATGGATCCAGGGATGGGGAGAGAGCCCGTGACGGGAAAGGTGCGAGGGTCTGGGAGGGAACAACGAGGAGGGAGTGAGGGATGGGGAGGTAAGGAAAGAGGAGCAAGGGATGGGGAGTGAGGTAGCATGGGACAGGGAGCGAGGGATGGGGAAGTAGGGAGTGATATAGGGACGGGGAGTGGGGCAGGAGGGATTGAGCTAGGGACGGTGAGGGATCGAGGGATGGGTGGGTGAGAGGGAGCGAGGGATGTGGAGGGAGCGAGGGATGGAGTAAGGGACAGGGAGGGTGTGAAGGAGCGAGGGATTGGGAGGGAGTGAGTAAGAGAGCGAGGGAAGGGTAGGGAGAGAGAAAGGGACCAAGGGAACTGAAGGGAGCAAGGGATGGGTTGGGAACAAGCGAGGAAGTAAGGAACGGGGAGGGAGCAAGGGATGGGGAGGGAGCGAGGGAAGGGTTGGGAGAGAAGCAATGAAGGATGGGGGGATCACATGACGGGTAGGATGTGAGGGTCCTGGAGGGGACAACGGGGAGGGAGCGAGGGACGAGGAGGGAGGGACGGGGAGTGAGGTAGTAAGGGACAGGGAGCGAGGGATGAGGAAGGAGGGAATGAAGGAAGGACGGGGAGTGGTGCATGAGGGATGGGGATTGGGGCAGGAAGGAGGGAGAGAGTGACGGCGAGGGACTGAGGGACGGTTGGGTGCGAGAGAGCGAGGAATGGGGAGAGAGCGAGTGAGCGAGCGACAGAGCTAGGGAGGGAGGCAGCAAGGGATCGAGACGGCGGGAGCAAGGAAAGGAGTAGGAGAGAGGGAGGGAACGAGAAACAGGGCGCGAGGTAGTGAGGGATGGAGAGGGAGTGAGGAAAGGAAAGAGGGACAGGGAGAGAGGTAGGGAGGGATTGGGAGGGAGCGAGGGAGCAATGGATGTGGAGGCAGCAAGGGAACGAGGGAAGGGGAGGGAGCAAGGAAGTGAGTGAGCGAGGGAGAGAAGAGCGGACCAAAAGAGAGAGGGTCAGATTGAGGGTGGAAGAGACAGGGAGGGTGTGAGGGACTGATAGAAATGGAGGGAGGGAGCACGGGATGGGGAGGGAATGAACGAGGAAGCGAGTGACGTGGAGGGAGCAAGGGATGGAGCGAGGGATGGAACGAGTGAGCGAGGGACGGGAAGAGAGGGAGCAAGGCTCTGGGAGGAGCGAGAGACCGAGGAACGGGGAGGGAGGGGGCGACAGGAAGTGAGCGAGAGAGAGGGATCGAGGTAGCAACAGGGAGTGAGTGAGGGGCAGGGAGCGAGGGGCGGGGAGGGACGGAGGGAGCGAGGGATGTGGGGGAAGGAGTGACATGGAGGAGGAGGAGGCAGGTAGCGAGGGATGAGGAAGGGAGTGAGGGAGGGTCGGGGAAGGGGAGGGAGTGAGGGAGGGAGGGAGTGAGCAATGGGAGGACGGGAAAGGGGTTAGGGTGGGAGCAAGTGAGCGAGTGAGGGAAAGGGAGCGATGGAGTGAGTGATGGGGAGGGAGTGAGCAAGGGATAGGGTTAGGGAGGGAACGAGGGATGGGGTGGGAGGGAGCATGGGATGGGAAGGGAACGAGAGAAAGGTTGAGAGAGAGGCAGTGAGGGATGGGTAGCGACCGCGTGACAGGGAGGGTGCGAGCGTCCTGGAGGGAACAATGGGAAGGGAGCGAGGGATGGGGAGGGAGCAAGGGATGGAGCGAGAGACAGGGAGGGAGTACGGGATCGACGGACGGCGAGGGAGCAAGTAAGAGAGGGAGGGACGGGTTGGGAACGAGCGAGCAAGCAAGGGAAGGGAATGGAGTGAGGGATGGGGAAGGAGCAAGCGAGGGACTAAGTGACGGAGAGGGTGCAAGGGGCGGTGCGGGAGCGAGGGATTGATTGGGAGCGAGGGAGTGAGGGATGGGGAAGGAGTGAGGGAGTGAGGGATGGGCAGGGTGCGCGTGACTGGGAGGGTGCTAGAGTCCAGGAGGGAACAACGGGGAGGGAGAAAGAGACAAGGAGGGAGGGACAGGGAGAGACGTAGTAAGGGACAGGGGGCGAGGGATGTAGAAGGAAGGAGGGAGTGAGGGAGGGACGGGAAGTCAGGCAGGAGGGACAGGGATTTGGGCAAGAGGGAGGGAGAGAAGGGCGGCGAGGAACTGAGAGACAGGTGGGTGCGAGGAAGTGAGGGATGGGGACAGAGCAAGGGATGGAGCGAGAGACAGGGAGGGAGTGAGGGAGCAATGGACGGGGAAGAAGGGATAAGGTGGGAGCGAGGGAGGGAGGATCGGGGAAGGAGCAAGCAGGAGAGCGAGGGACAGGTAAGGAGCGAGCAAGGGAGCAAATGATGGGGAGGGAGCGAGGCATGGGGAGGGAGGGAGGATCCAAGGAATGGGGAGGTAGGGAGCGAGGGATGGGGAGAGAGCGAGAGAGGAAGTAAGGGATGGGGATGAGCGAGGGACAGGGAGGGAGCGAGGGACAGGTTGGGAGCAAGCGAGAGAGGGATGGGGAGGGACCGAGTGATGGACAGAGTGAGTGAGCGAGAGATGGAGAGAGGGGCGGAGCGAGGGAGTGAGGGATGGGGAGGGAGCGAGTGAGCGAGGGACAGAGCGAGATGATGAGGGCATGAGCGAGGGACGAGGAGGGAGTGAGAGTCGGGGAGTTAGCGAAGAACTGAGCGATGAGGAGGGAGTGAGTGCATGAGGGATGGAGCGAGGGACCCAGGGATAGACCGAGGGAGTGGGGAATGGGGAGGGATGGGGAGGGAGCGAGGAACGGCAAGTGCGGGATGGGGAGCAAGGGAGCAAGGGACGGGGTGAAGGTGGGAGTGAGAGATTGAGGGACGGGGATGGAGGGAGCGAGGGACGTGGGGGAGGGAGTGAGTGACATGGGGAGGAGGAGGCAGGTAGCGAGGGATGAGGAAGGGAGCGAGGTAGAGACAGGGAGGGGGCAAGGAGGGAGGGACCGGAAGAGGGAGTTAGTGAGGGAGGGAGGGAGCGATCGTGGGCAGGACAGGAAGAGGGTAGGGAGGGAGCAAGCGAGCGAGTGATGGACAGAGAGCGACGGAGTGAGGGATGGGGAGCGAGTGAGCATGGGATGGGGTGAGGGAGGGAGAGAGGGAAGGGAGAGAGAGGGGATGGGGTGAGGGAGGGAGAGAGGGAAGGGAGAGAGAGAGCATGGGACGGGGAGGGAGGGACGGGGATGGAGCGAGTGAGGGAAGGAGTGAGCGAGGGACTGAGGGACAGGGAGGAAGAGAGCGAGGGATGGAAAGGGAAGGAGTGAGGGAGGGACAGGGAGCGATCAAGGGGCAGGGAGGGATGGAGCGAGGGAGTTAGGGACGGTGAGTGAGGGATCCAGGAAAGGAATGGGAGCGAGGGAGCGAGGGATGGAGAGGGAGTGAGAGAGGGAGCAATTGGCAGGGAGGGAGGGACGGAATGAGGGACCGGAGCAAGGGATGGGAACAAAGGACAGAGGGATGGGAGCGAGGGTCGATGATGGAGCGAGCGACGAGTGCAAGGGATGTGGAGTGAGCGAGCGATGGGGAGGATCGAGGGATGGGGAGAGAGCGAGGGACAGGGAGGGAGCGAGGGAAGGATCGATGGTTAGGGAGATTCACAGGGAGGAAGAGGGAGCGAGCGAGGGACAGGGAGAGGGACTGACATGGAGGAGGAGGGACAGGGAGGAAGCAAAGAACAGTGATGGAGGGACAGTGAGGGGGACAGGGAGGGTCAGGGAGGTAGACAGGGTTTAATGGACAGGGAGGGAGACTGTCTTTCTCAGCTGAGCTTCTTCACACAACGACAAACAACAATATAGTTTGCTGTGCTGCTTGGCACTTTTTTTAATGAACGTTAAATACATATTGAAGTTACGGATGCAGTCAGTGGAATGGTGCCTTTTCTCTCTGGCCTGTGATTTGAAAGAAACATTGACAGGTTTCCCTGTAACCACCTGTGGGATAAGATTGGATAAATCAGCACTACCCTCAGTCTGTTACCATAGCGACAGGCTGCTTCATTGCTGAAACATTTAACTGAAATGAGAAAATCCTGGATGGATTGATTAATGAGTGAATTGGATTGATTGATGAATTTGGGTAAATGGACATTTCAGCACATTCTTCAGCTGCTGCCTGAACTTAGTCTGGGTCACAGCATAAATTACGGTGTTTGTGCATCAACTGTGGAGCTGCAGCATGAAGACCAATTCCATCACAAAGGGATGTAAAGACACAGAGTTACACCCAATCCACAACATCCGGGCCCACATAGAATATACCGTTAACGGTGACCATAACAGGATGAAATTGGCCGAAATCACAAACAGTAAAATGATGGATTTTTTTCGATTTCTCATTTCTATGTCACACTGACCGTCCCCATTGGTGTCAGCCCGGAGTCTCCTGGGGGCTCTGCTGGTCACTAAAATGTGTCTAATGGTGAAAACATTGAGCAGCAGAATCAGGACAAATGGGAGAGCCAGGGTTAGAATGTTGGGGAGGAACTCGATTGTGACCCAGACAGGAGATAATAGAACATCATCTGTTCCATCACAAAACCAGGGGTCGTTCAGAAGCGAATTGTGACCTTTGAGCATAAAATACCAGAAAATGTTCTTTAAACTGCTCAGTACAGTCACTGTTCCCAGAACCACAGACGCCGTTTTCTCACTGCAATATTTATATTTACATTTCACCTTGTGACAACAAATGGCCACAAATCGATCAAAGGTGAAAGTGATGGTGAACCAGACAGAACAGTCAGTGGCTGCATAAAGCAGGGCCGATGAATATTACACACAGGGAAGGACGGCAGGAAATAAAACTGCTCCCGACAAACAATGGGAATGTGTCTGAATGTCAGATCAAAGATAATGACCAGTAGATCCGCCACTGCCATGGCCCCCAGGGAACGTCTGACCAATTGAGACAATCCACAATCTTTATAATGAAGGATGAAGATCGTCACTACGTTAACTGTGAAGAAGGAAAACAAATAAAAAAACTTATCAGCCTGGAGGCAGAGTTACCAGTTTGATTGAGTCCTCAGTGACATTTTCAAATGCATCACTGATTTATTGGGGAAAGGAAAATGAAACTTAAATAACAAATATTAATGTCTCATTGATTTTGTTTTTACAAAAAATGTAACTTAAAGCAGAAGAAACTCTCCATCCCTAAAGGCACAAACGCACATCCATCAGAACAGATTGTTTCTTGAACATTCCCACACATTTGATCACAGGAGAGCAGTGACAGGTCACTTCTTTACAGTTCCTAATACAGAGGTTGAAGGTGTTGCGTTCCTGAAGGATTCTCTCCCACTTCCTTGACGACATGGAGAGTTTGGGATTTTTTGTCCTTTCGCCTAAATTGCGGCAAATTTTCAGTTATGAAGAAAAATGTCCTGCCTGAGGAAATTTTGAAACAGTGTCTCCTTCTCCCTGGAACGGAATATTTTCCCTCGGGATCTCATCTTACGTTCAATTCACTGAAGTCCAACCGTTCACAAATAATGTCGGTTAGAGAGTGTCCCCGGGATTGTCGGTAAGAGAATGTTCCGAGGAATGTCTGTTTTACAATGTGATGGAGTCATAAGGATTCACATCACAGAGGCCCTTCTGTCAACCAGATCCACTCAGCCTTGTGGTGGAAATCTCCCCCCAAACTCAACTCAACTGGCAAACACAAATTAAAGGGCATTGCCAAATCAGCTGAAATAGTAAGTTATCTCACATTCTCAATCCACCTCACAGAAGCAGCCGAGACACCACAAAACCAGATGAAATATCTGTTCAGCATGGAGCGCTGTGAAGACCAGGACAGTGTACTGCTCAGTACAACCCGGTAATCTGTCCAGAGTGGGACACTGTGCAGGCTTCACCAGTCAACTCGATATCAGTCCAGCACGGAGAGCTGTGCAGACCAAACAAGTGCCTTGAACTGTAAACTCGTGCTGGATGCCTGTACAGTGTGGAGAGCTGTGCAGGCCACACAAGTGCGTTGATCTATAAATCCGGACAACGTACCTCTCCAGCACGGGGGGCTGTGAAGTGAACACCACTGAACTGATGTGTAAACCCAGAGCAGTTACCTTCCCAGCATGTAGATCTGTACAGACCACCCCAGTGCAGTGCTCGGTAACGCTGTGTTATATCGCTGCCCAGCGTGGGGAAAATTGCAGCCCATGCTGGAAGTGACAGGATGTGCGGCTCCCATCCATTAACAGCTCCATATCTCCAATGTGACATGACAAGGGGTGCCATGACTGTGAAAATCACTGCCAGAGAGTGATGGTGGGGAATCAGTTTAAATATGAACAAATGGGACAGGTAAGATATATAGACAGAGAGGGGGAGGTGGAGAGACAGTGTCATCGAAGGATGTGTTCACAAGTTTGAGAATGCTTACATGTAGACATTTCGATAGCATCTTGCAACATGGGTCTTTTTTTTCAGGAATGATGCGTGAATAGGATATTGCAGTAAGTTCAGATGATGATGGAGATTTTTGAATAAACATTAGGTCTGCATTTGTGACTGAGAGTGTAGTGAGCACAGACTTTGACTCGTTGGGCTGGATCTAGCAATAATTTGACTCAGTGTCATTTCAATTGAGTGAGACAGATGGATAGTCTGCAGGAAGCCGAGCTAGTATTCTGATGCTATCTTATCAAACTCCCCTCATTATCTACCTACCCCAGCACATGCCATTCCCCTCATTCAATGCCAGCCTGATTCTCCCACCCATTATGGCTGGTAATAGTTCCCATTGACTGGACGGCCCGGGTATTCCATGATCAGTGGTGCCGGTGCCATCTTGAAAAGTTGACCTTTCTCAGTTAGGAGCCAGCCTGCACAGTTTATCCCGAGCCTGGCTGATCAGGGGCAATTGCTGCAAGATTTGTCGAAAGGGGCACGGAAGTGCTTGTGGATGGACTCGTGCAGAGAAGCTCTATTCTCTTCCCAGAGGAGTCAACACTACCAGACCCATTGAGTATGGTCGGAGCTCACCACCCAGCTCAGTGCAGTATCTGCAGTCTGAAGAAATTCCCAGCAATACAGGACAAGCATCAATAACCTTCCCCACTTGGCCAGGATAAGTGTCACCGTATTCTCTCCGCTCCCTCTCTCTGTCTCCCTTTCTCTCGTGCCTCCGCTACTTCCCTACGCTGAAAACACTGCATGGATTCAATACTGTTGGCTGGCCCACTCCAACCACCATTTCCCCCCAACCTGCACCATCACTAACAGCAGGACCAACCACTTTCACCCTCACTCCCTCCTTCCCTTTCTCTCATTCCAGGACAAACAGGCTGGAATAGGACAGAAAGTGCCAAGCTGGTTGTTGGAGTGACCGATATTGGTTCTTTCCACCCCTGCCCCTGTCATGTGGAGAGGAGCTTGGTAAGAGCCGGAGAGAACCAGGAAGACCTGTAGGGAGATTCCGAAACAACTCCGTCCCACCAACCGAGTAAGGAGCAAAGTTCAATGAAGGATAAATGTCACTTTAAGCCCACTGTCACTTCCATTTCCACCTGGCATAACTTAGCAACCGTGTCCCGGATGCCATCCCCCTTTTATATCGAGCTGGTACAAATGGAATCCCTCTGGTCTCAGTGGGCAGGATGGTGGGCTCACAGCACATTTTCTCCATTAGCTCCCAGGAAGGGTGCACTGAGTCTCCTTCCTACACCTCCTCCTGTAAACAGCTCAGATACTGAAGCTTTTCTATGATAGTCACTGCTCTCCCCACTTGTCCTGACATCTACAATAATACAGCATTGTAACTGTCATAGAGTCACAGTTCCCATGGAACAACTGAAATATTGTCACAGTCACTACAGTGAGCAAATACTGATTTACTCTCTCAGAGTGAGTCAAATAATGAAATGCTGTCAACGGAACAACAGTAATCCTGACACACACCAGAGGAGGTAAATGAAATATTGACAAAGCACAGAGCAAGAGAATTCCTGCTCGGCTCCCCTTATCTGTATATGTATTGGTGTATTTGTCTGTGTATTTTTGTCTGTCTGTATGTTTCTGTGGTGTTTGAAGTGATGCAATGGCACCCTTTGCTGGTCTTCACACTCCACTGCACAGGCATTGACAGAGGATGAGAACCATCAGGACTGGGCGGGCAGGACCTCACATCACCAACCATATTAATTTCTTATTTATGTGCTCACTTAAATGTCTTTTCAAAGTTGTAACTGCATCCACTCCCACCACTTTCTCTGGAACTTCATTCCACAGACAAACGACTCTCTTTGGAAAATAATTACCCCTCATGTGTTTTTACAATCTTTACTCCTTTAAACGTAAAATACTCTCCTAGTCTTGAAATCCTTCACCCGAGGGAAATACATCTGTCATTCAACTTATCTGACCCCTCATGGTTTTATAAACCTCTATAAAGTCACCCCTCAATCTCCAACGCTGCAGTGACAAAGCCCCAGCCGATCCAGCCTCTCCTTACAACTCAACTATCCATTCCCAGCAACATCTTCGGAATTGTCTTCTGAAGCCTCTCCTGCTTAATGTTATCCTTCCTATACCAGTGGCACCAGAACTGGTTACGGTATTCCAGAAGAGGCTTCACAAATGTCCTGTGTAATCTCAACATGACGTCTGGGCTCGTAAACTCAAAGGTCTAAGCAATGAAGGCAGCGTACTAAATGCCTTCTTAACCATTCTGTCTGTTTGTGTCTCTGTTCTATAACAGAACCAAAGACCCTACGTTTAATTGTATAAGTCCTGGTCTCATTTGTTTTCCCAAAATACAATACCTTGCATTTATCCAAATTAAACACCGTCTGCCACACCACAGTCCAGTGAGTGATATTCCCATCCACCAAACTATACTTTCATGTTTTGAATGACCCTCCTCTCTCAAGAAGGCCTACAAACTCCAGCCTTTATTTTCCCAAAGACCCTGAGCTTGGTTTGCCTTGTGCAGGCAGGAGGAGTAGTGGGGATTGCAGACCAGCCAGTAGTGAGGAGATACTGGAACATAATTTGTTGCCTTGGAACCTTTATTGGCTTTAGGAAGAGGGCAGCCACACGTTAGAGGCAATAAATAGTGATATGCAATATGGTCTTTTGGGGCCGGAAATTGTGCTCTTTCATTGTCGCTGGTGTTCAGTAACAATATCTATTTGAGGTCCTTCACAGCGCACTGTGTGTCTGCAGGATTTCTTTACCTAACATCACAGTCTACAGATGATAGCCATTAAACTGGAAATCATAGCCAAGCAATTAAAGATGTCAATAGTTTATCTCGATGGCAGAGCATATGCACTCAACATACTATAGTTGATGCAAACATCTTGCATTTGTTCAACAATAAAAAGTGTTGCCTTTGTAAGTCAGCAAAATTAGCCAGAATTTAAGAAATCCAAACTTTTCTGAATATTGGCACTTAAAACGTGACACAATATCTGGGCATGGTTTGGGTCTTATGCACTGGGTAACGCCCATGCCACTGAGGCAGAGCGCTGGATTTGATTCCCACACCTGAACCTGTGGTAATGTGCCCAGCTCCGGAAAAGAAGTTCTGGATTCAAGTCCTGCCTGTTTCAGAGGTGTGCCACAGCATGTCAGAACAGGTTGATGAGCAAACATACAGGACAATAATGATGCTGTTTCAGGCGCTATTAAAGTGTGGTGGTTGTGTGTCCACCTTTGGTGCCAAAGGTCTAGATTCAAATCCTACACAGTTGTTTCATAATATATCTAAACAAGTTGATTAAAAATATTTTAGAATTGTGACTTGATTGAGGAGGAAGAGGTATCAGTTTTGAATATCAGGATTTATGCATGGGATGATAGAAAGCATAGCCATTCGTGATGATTGGAGTAAAATTTGCACCTTGTAGATGTTTGTAAAATCATGAAGGCTTGGACAGGGTGAATAATCAAGATCTTTTACCCAGAGTAGGGGAGTCCAAAATTAGAAGGCATAGGTTTAAGGTGAGAAGGGAAAAACCTAAAAAAGATCTAGAGGCAACCTTTTCACGCAGAGGGTGATGCGTGTATGGACCAAAGTGTCAGAGGAAGGTATGGAGGCTGGTAAACATAGCATTAAAAAGGCATAGAACTGGATGATCACAGCAGGCCAAGCAGCATCAGAGGAGCAGAAAAGCTGATGTTTCTGGCCGAGACCCTTCTTCAGAAATGCTACTATCTCTGGAACATTTAAAAGGCTTCTGGGTGGGTATATGAATACGAAGGGTTTCGAGGGATATGGGTCAAATGCTGGCAAATAAGACTAGAATAATTTCGAATATCTGGTGAACATGGTCAAGTTGGTCTGAAAGTTTTGTCTCCATGCTGTACATCTTTATGTTTCATTCATTCAATTGATCCAGATCTTTTTGTAATCTTCGATAACATTCTTCCCTATCCACTATGAAACCAGTCTTGGCGTCATCCGCAAACTTGCTGATAGTGCCTTCCATAATTCACACCGAATTCATTTTCATAAATGACAAACAAATCTTTCTCCAGCACCGATCTCTGTGGATCACCGCTGGTCACAAGCTCCCAGTCTGAGAAACAACCCTCCACGACCACCCTATCTCCTGCTGTTAAACAGAAATATACAGAAACACGCACACAAGCATTCAGGGATACATAAACAGCCGTGTATTTAAGACATAGATATAAGTTTTGATTAATAAGGGGATCAAGGGTTACGTTGAGAAGGCAGGAGAATTGCGTTGAGAAAAATATCAATCAAGATCGAACAGTCGAGCAGACTGGTCCAATGCCTTATGCTGAATGGTCTTTAGGTATCAGGAATATTTTCCAACGAGAGCAGTGAAGGCTGAGATTGATAAAT
Organism: Ginglymostoma cirratum; assembly: GCA_024137785.1. Lineage (NCBI taxonomy): Eukaryota > Metazoa > Chordata > Chondrichthyes > Orectolobiformes > Ginglymostomatidae > Ginglymostoma > Ginglymostoma cirratum. The sequence continues at coordinate 387,993 of JAHRHZ010000110.1, forward strand.
ACTGAACAGAGTCAACAGGAATGTGGGATAGGTTTGAGGGATGGATGGTCACATCTGCTCCTCTTCGTTGCGCTCTTTAAAGAGGATGTGACTTGCTGTGAGGTTAACACACTTTAAGGAGTCTCCTAACTAAGATTGAGATGAGGATATTGATTTCTCTATAATATTGTCATGCCTGTAGTGTTGTCTTCCCCAGGGAATAGTGAAGACTCGGTTAATGAAAATATTCGAGGCTGAACTCAACTCACCTTTGATGGACAAGAGATTCAATATTTATTGGGATTAAACAGGAAAGGCGTGTTCAACCGCAAACAGATCATCCATGATCTTTTTAAATTGAGCAGCAGGCTTGCGGGTCCAAATGGCCACCTGCAGTTCCTATCTGATATGTTGTTCTCTCACTCCATCCCTCGAGGATGTTACAGGGGTAACGTAAGACCCATTGAATCAGTCAGGACTACTACAATGAGAAAAGAGGAGACCATTGTGCCCCTCTAAGGAGTTACGTAAGAATAGAATGAAATATTCAGTCATAGAGTCACAGAGATATACAGCACGGAAAGAGACCCTTTGATCCAATTCTTCCATGCTGTTCAGACATCCTGAATAAGTATAGCCGCATTTGCCAGCAATTTGGTCCATACCTCGGTCAAACCTTCCAATTCATATATCCATCTTGATGCCTTTCAAATGTTGTAATTGTACCACCCTCCACCACATCCTCTGGCGGGTCATTCCATACAGGCACCCCCCCCTGCATGAAATGGTTGCCCCGCAGGTCGCTTTTAAATCTGTCCCCTCTCATGTTAACTTTTGCCCTCTAGTTTTGGATTCCCCCACCTCAGGGAAAAGACTTTGACTCTTTTCCCCGATTGACCATGATTTTACAAACCTCTACAAGGTCACCCCTCAATCACAATTGTTTATTTTATTGTGTAGCGACTGCAGCAAATTTCCTCTACAGCAACCACAGCCAAAAATGACATTAATCATTAAGATTATCTGTATTGGTGGTGCTGTTAAAGGGACAAATGTTAACCAGGCTTACAGGAAATTTCCCCTCCTCCTCAATCCGTGTCGGGGGAAAATTGAGCATCTGATTGAGAGGGCACACTAGATATATTGCTACATTTGAAAGACAGCATTTTTGACCGTGGAGCATTCTACTCAAGTGTTCGTCTATGTTCTGTACTTGTCTTTTAATCGGTCAAGAATCAGTATCATTGACAGTACAACCTTCACCTGATTATCTGACAACAAATGGCCCTAATGGTGGATTCCTTTGCTCAGAAACACCTCGACAACCAGCTGCGCACCACAGGAGGAGGCCATGCAGCCTTTCTCGACTGCGACACAGGAATGGGGAGCCCTGGTTCGCTAAACTTGAATACAGAGAAGAAATAACTATTTACTTTTACATTGGAAAGCTATACTTAATGGAATTCCGTAGGGACCAGTGTGAGGTCATCAGCAACTTACGATCTAAATTAACGATTTTGGCGGGAGTGATGAGAGCGCGAGACAGGGGGCAGCTGGGAAGGCAGGCTTCTTCTTTTAAAAACTTACCTAGAGAGTCGGCGTCCTACTTGTTTCGAGCAGCGGGACTGGTGAGAGCGCGAGCCGGGAAGAGAGCTATTATATTCGTGCATTGTCCTATATCAATGGTTTACATAAAAGCAACAAAATGTATTCTAATTAAATTTGTCAATGATGCTATGATTAGCAGGAAATTAAACTATCAGGAGGAGGTAGAGACAATGTAAATGGATAAGCAATTTGGCAGATGAAATACAACATCGCTAACTATGATCCTGTGAGATTTTCAAGAAGAACAAAAGGCTATATATTACATAAATGGAGGGAGATTATGGGACTTAGTGATACAGTGTGTGCCAGAGAGTTCACTCTGAAACTTTCAGACATTGGAACTGTTGCTCTATCATTCTGATGGTCTATTCGTTGATGTTCCAAGTTGCCTCATCACTCTCAGTACGCACGAGATATTTTGATGTGTTTGGTTGGCGGTGGGGACTGGTGCGGGGATGGTGTTTTGCACGGTGTATCAAGGGAGTGGCCTTTACCCAAAATACCATCCTTTCTTTCTACATGGAGACCCAAAGACGATGGGAACGGCTGGCTGCTTCTGAATGAAGAGACTGTGGCTGTTTCCAGGACAGCGGGTATTCACCGACATGATGTACTGTGCATAGTCACACTGCTTCATTAATGGAGTGAGAGTTTAAAGGGTTCAATCACAAGAACGAAAACATTAAACAATGTTATCTTCAGATCAGCTGAAATGGTTAATTATATCCCATTCTCAATTCACCGCACAGAACCAGCCCTTTCTTTTAACCTTTAAACCTTTTTTATTCACTCACAGGATGTGGACTTCATTGCATGGGCCAACATTCATTCCCATTCCTCATTGCCCAGAGGGTAGTTAGAGCCAGCCACATTATTGGATGTGTGGGGTCACATGTAGGACAGAGCAGGGAAGGATGGCAGTTTCCTTCCTTACAAGATATGAGTAAATCAGATGGGTTTTCCCAATAATTGACAATGGTTTCATCTTTATCATTCAACTTTTAATTCGAAATTTTTATTGAATTCAAATTCCAAAATCTCACTTGGCAGAATTTGAACTCAGGGCCCCTGAGTTAAAAACCGAGCAATAATACCCTAGGCCATCACTGTAAACCTCGATGATATATCTTTTCAGCATGCAGCAAGTTGCAGACCAGTATGTGCCCTGAGCTCTATCTTACAGGAGCTTTCAGTCATTCAGATCCCCATGTTTCTGTCACTGACCAGATGATTCTTAGACACTTTTTATATCAGTTTTTTTCAAGCACGTGTTCAAGAGTCATTTCTCGTGAGGACGGACTCTCCAAACAATGTATTACATCACTTTTATACTTGCATGTAATCATAAGCACACTTTACACAGACCAATGAAAAATATACACTTATTTTATGGTTATCAATATCCAATCACAGTCAGTAATTCTAAATATTTTGCTTGGTCACCTTATTGTGCTCAGCCAATTACACCATCTTAACACATCTCATTAAAAGGTATAACTTCATGCAGACTTTTAATTTGTTCTCAGCCATTATCTTGACCGGTACCTGACTTGTAGCTTCTTCAGTGTTATCAAAGTTTCTATTGTCCCTTGTATTTGACATTGTTATTTTATCCGGAACTCCAGTAAAATTTTGCATGATTTTACATGACAGAACATCAGTTCCCTTTCACAAAACCATGTTGATTCAGATTGCATGAAGGTTCTCGAAATGTCCTGCAGTCCTTTCCTTCATAATGGATTCTAGCAGATTCCCAATGACAAATGTTCGGCTAACTCGCCTATCAGCTCCTGCTTTCTGTCTCCTTCTCGTTTCAAGCTACGTGTTATTGAGTCATAGGTTCATACAATACAGAAACAGACTCTTCAGTGCAACTCCTCTGCCCTGACCAGATATCTCAATCTGATCTTGTCCCATTTACGTATGATACATATCCCTCTAAACACTTCCCATTCACATAACCATCCAGATGCCTTTTAAATATTTTAAATTAACCAGCCTTCAGCACTTATGCTGGCAGCTCATTCAATACATGCACCACACTCTTGCGTGAAAAAGTCACCACTCGGGCCCTTTTTAAATGTTTCTTGTTTCACTTTAAACCTATGCCATCTAGTTTTGGATTCTGCGTCTCTGGGGAAAATACCTTAGCTATTCAACCTATCCATGCTCCTCACGATTTTATATATCTTCAGAGGGTCATCCTTAGCGTTTGACTCTCCAGGGAAAAAAAGAAGCCCAGCATATCTCGTGCCTTTCTATAACTCACACCCAATATAACACCAAAACTGGCATCATCCTTGTCAATATTTTCTGACTATTTTCCAAATTTAACAACAACTTTCGTGTAGCAGGGTGTCCAGAATTATATGCAGAATTCCAAAAGTGGCCTCACCATTGTCCTGCACAGCCGTAACATCAAGTCCCAATTCCGACACTCATTACACCGACCAACGTCACAATAAATGTTTTTCAGTTTTGTTGCAACATTCATGGATAACAGAGACTGCTGGAATATTTCAAACGATGTCCCCTTCTTTATCCATCAAACTTGTTCCCCAGTCAATATAATGAGATTTGATATTTTGTACGCACACTCCGCTCCTGCTCTATCTGCATCCCTTTCGTTTTGATAAATCCATCCACTTGATTCGAATTGACATCCAGTGCCTTGGTTTCCACAGCCTTATGTGGAAGTAAATTTCTCAGGTTCACCAGTCTCTGAGCGAACACATTTGTTCTCATCACAATGCAGAGTGATCTGCATGTAGTCTAAGATTGTAACCCCTTCTTTTAGACATCCCAGCTAGGAAATCATTATCCTTGCTTCCATTCTGCTTCGCCCTGACAGAGTTTTTATATGTTTTACTGAGATCGCCACTCATTTGTGTAATCCTCAGTGAATACAGGCCCAGTCAACTCAAACTCCACTCACAAAACAACCTGTCATCGCAAGGATCAGTGTGGTCATCCTTTGTTATATTCCTCTGGAGCACATATGTCCTTTGTTAGGTAAAGAGACTAAAACTGCACGCAATACCCCAGAATATTCACGATGAGAGCCCACCAGTACTGCCACAGTAAGACTGCCTTACTCCTCTGCACGATTCTCTTTGAGATGAATATCAATCCAACATTTATCCTGAATTGTTCCTTTCAATGACTGATGTATAAGGACAAGCAGATCCTTTTCAGCATTATGAATGTCCACTTGGTAGTTCTACGTACACTGACCAGCCTGCCAATGCCATTCACAATATTGACTTCTGGCTTCAGAAGTCATTGCACTGCAGAGATCTCGAAGCTCTGCGCAGAAGAATACCAAAGACAGGGAGGACAAGTCCCTTTATAGATCAACATCTTTCAAACAATCCCTGTTCAAATATTATGCTGCTGTTCAATTACTTCCCACCAAAGTGCACAACATCACATATATCCACATCACTCTTCATCTGCCGTATATTTTTCCCAGTCATTTCATTTGTCTCAATCGCTTTGGTGCATCTGTACATTCTCCTCACAACTCACAATCCCAGTTTTGTACATCAGCAGAGTTGGACACATTGCACTTGATTCCCTCAACCATATGGTTTGATATGGTTTGCAAATATCTGGAGTCCCTGATTTACACCATGATATTTTCAATCCACAAAAAATCCATTTATTCCTGCTCACTATTTCCTGTCAGCTCCACCATTATGACACCATGTCCATATATTTGGCCCAATCCCATGTATTTTTACTTTGCACACTTGGCTTGGGACTCTATCAAAAAGCTTTCCAAAAATCCAAATGCACTGAATCCATTCCTTCTCCATAATTTACCTTCCTGTTGGTTTCTCAAATATGACTCCGAGATTATAAACTGACATTGATTTTGTCTATGTCCATTAAATCCTGCCGCAATAATTTCTCCAAATTCGTTTATTTACTAATTTCATTATATTTTTATTTCTCACCATACTTAGGTTTCCAAGTATTGTTCAGAAGGGTTTTTTTAATGTTTTCTTCTGTGAATACAGAACTGAAGGAGTTCTGTCATAGTTCTGCCATTTCCTTGTTATTCATTCTCCACTCGCTGATTTCAAACTTTTTTCTCATGCGTTCCCTCCTGGCATCCTTTTAGAAGCAATTGCAGTTCATTCATATAACTCTTGTTATTATACTACCCAGAAATCCAACAATTCCTGTCTTATGCTTTTCAATGGTTGAACTTCCACAACCATACAATCACAGAAGCATAGACTGTCTATTGTCAGAAATACAGAGCAAAGTCTATTCGTCCTATTTTCCTACATGAGGGTCGGAGCCCTGAATATTGTGACACTTCAAGCCCTCATCCAAATACTGTTCAATGGTTGTGAGGTTACCCATGACAACTCCCTCTCAGAATGTGCATTATAAACCACAGCACTCACTGGGTGAAAACAATCCTTAAATTTTCTTTAACTCTCAAAAGCTTCACGTTAAAAGTGTGCTCCTTTTTTCTTGGCCCTTTTACTAAAAGGAGCAGCTGCTTTCTGGTGCCCCTGTTCATACTTCTCATGATCTTGTATACCTGAATTACTTACCCGCTCAACTTTCACTGCTCCAAGGCAAGCAACCCAAGATTAAATAACCTCTCTTCAGAGCGGATGTGCTCCACTACAGAGAATATCCCGGTGAATTTCCTCTGCACTCCTTCCAGTGCAACCTCATCCTTCCTATAACGTGGCATCAACAGCTGCACACAGTACTCCATCTTGGACTAACCAATGTTCTGTATACTCTTATAATCTATGCCTTGATAAACAAAGACTATCCCTGCAGTCCCTTATGCCTTGTTAACTAATCTGACCTTGTCCAGTCACATCAGGGTTCTGTGGAGAAGTGCCCTCTGAACTTGATAGCGTGCTGTCATTCATTGAATACTCCCCTTGCCTGGTTCATTGTTCCAAAGTGCATCACCTCATATTTACCAGTGTTGCATTCCATCTGCCATTGATCTGCCTATCTGACTTTTCTATCACTATCTTCCTTTAACATAAGACCTTCCTCCTCAGTCCCAAACACCGAGCCAAACCTTGTGTCAAACACAAATTTACTTATCACACATCCCCCTCCACTCTTTCCTCATTCACATCTACATGATTTCTGAATTCCACAAACAATATGGGACACAGCACTGATCCCTTTGGGACACCATTGGACACTGACTTCCAGTCACACAATCAGCCATCTTCTGTCATCCTCTTTCTCCTGACACTAAGATGATTTTGGATCAAAATTCGCAAGTCAGTAAGGGGCTCCCTGATTATTCTGTTCGGCTTGACAAACTTGTCGAATATCTGGGGATTCTTCCTCAATTTGCCTACCAGAGGATTTCCAGGCCCTTGTGCAAGTCAATCACCTCTGAGTGAAGAATTTGCTCTTTGTTGCAGTCTTAAATACTCTGCCCCTTATCCAGACATTATTTACCTTCAATGTGCTGTAGACAACCAGGGAAACATTATGTTTATTTCCAAATTGTCATATGTTTCGTGAGTTTTCTACATTTCACTGCGATCACCTTTTCTCCTTTGAAACTGTTGAGAACACTGGCCGAGATTACTTATCAGACCATCTTGCCATCTGTCGAATCCATTCTGGAGAATGTTTTTTGCACTTCCTCTGGGGTAAGTATATTCTTTCTTAGATTGGAACACCAAAACTGTACACAATACTCCAGGTACAGTTTTGCCAACACTCTATGCAACTGCTTCAGAATGTCTTTACTTCCATATTCCAATTCAGTTAAGTGATGGCTGACCTAACTTTTTACAAATATTCCACCATATACCCTTTGAATTAATTTTATTTATGAACTCACGGTGTGAGGTCTTGCAGAAAGCTTTCTGAAAATACAAATATACCACTTCCACCTGTCCTCTATTGTCTATGCTGCAAGAAACAACTTAAAAGATTCTGAAGTTTGTCAAGCATGAGTTCTCTTGGAGAAAAGCATACTGATTCTCTCCAACGTTGCTTTCAATTTATGAATATCCACTATCATAACCTGCATCATAGATTCCAACAGTTCCCTTACCAATGTCAAGATAATTGGACTGCAGTTGTCCACACTATCCCTTCTTCTCTCTGTAAATGGTTGGATAACTTTTACCACCTTCCAGTTATCTGCAATGGCTTCCACTATTTGAAGAATGTACAGGAAAAGAAAACATAGTCATCAACAGTGCAATTAATAATTCTATTGCTGCTTTCTTTTCCTGAAATTTTGACATGAAGTACATCAGATTTGGCAATGCTCAATCCAGCTGCATTTCCAAATACTACCTTGTCATTTATGTGAATTTGCTTTACGTCATTAGCTCCAAAATTGCTATGATAGCACTTCGTGCGTCTGGGAGATTTTCTGGATCTTCCTTCATGAAGACAGATGCAAAATAACCGATTAGTTTGTCCGCTATTTCCCTGTTGTCTACAATGAATTCTCCTGTCCCCACTGTAAATCGTCCACATTTAATCTTGATTTTATATTTTTTTTTGAAGAATAGATAGCTAATTTAGGCAGACTTAGTGTTTTCTGTTCTTTTGTATTCAAGTTATCTTTTGATTTCCTTATCAGTTTCTTGGTCCTCCTTTTCTGCGTAATAAATATCTCAGAATTCTCAGGTTTCCACAGTATATGGAATTTCTCTGAAACCCTTCCTTTGATTTAATACAAATTTTAATTTCTCAGGTTAATCATCCTTGAGTCGCCTTCCCTTTCTTTTCAGACTTTGCAGTATTTCTAGTAATATCGACCAATACCTGTCTGCCACACATTTTATATTGAACTTTCCCAGTTCCTTACAGCTAACGTGACCATCTAGCCTCATGGATTCCATGATGTTTGAAAGTAATGTTAAAAATTCGACGTTTAGGCAGACACCATGTAATAGGCAATATATTGTTGTCACTATTTCTCAAAAGCTACTTCAAAGCAGTAATTAATGAGCTCTTCTGACCACACAACACCAAAATCGAAATTACGTGGTCTCTGGTTTGATTCACAACATACTTTTCAGCCTACCTCATATGCACGTATGGATTTTATTTTTCATAGCACTAGCAGTCACTTAGTTAATGTAGTTTAGATGCAACTTAAGGTCATTCGTTATTACTGCAGCATCCACAATACTTGCATATCTAATTTTCAAAGCATAAGATGCTCAAAATTTGTGCTACAGTTTTGGTATAGATACATAACATACTGATATGTGTTTTTTCTTGCTATTTGTAAGCACCACCCAAACTGATTCAAAGGAACCTGAGGGACTTGGCCTGTGGCGTTATTAGTGATGGACTTGGACAAGACATTCAGTGAGGCTCACCTTGATGTTGAGATGATCTGAAGAAACATCCAGAAATATAGGACGAATATCAATAACCATTCCATTTCTGCCAGTGTAAGTGCCACTGTATTTTTTTCTGCTCCTTCACATTCATTCGATACCTGTTGTAGCACCTAACTCTGAACAAAGTTCACACTCTTTCACCAAATAAGGCTAAAACTCTTACCACTCCCACTACTGAATGCAATACCTTCCTTGCCTCACGCTCTCTGTCACCTTGGCAATACCCCTGCAAATTAACACTGCGTGGATTCAACACTATGGACTGACTCACTCTGGACACCTCACCATTCCGCCCAACCTACACCAGCTCTTACAGCTATGCCATCCTTTCACCCACACTCACTACTTCTCTTTCCCTCATTCAAGGAGAAATAGCCTGTAATAGGACAGAAAGAGACAAGCTGCATGGTACAATGCACAACAACTAATACCCCTAACTCATGCGCTCTTCTCTCAAATCACTCATTACGGCTGTTACAGAGGTACAGGACAACTCCATTCAGCCAGTCAGGATCGTTACAAACATACGGGAGGAGACCATTCCGCCCCTCTAAGGAATATCCTATCACGGAATTCACAACCGTCAACATCCTGGGGGTTATCTTTGACCGGAAACTCAAATGAATTCAACACATAAACGCAGTAGCTACAAGGGCAGTTCAGAAGCTAGGAATACTGCAGCGAGTAACTCACCTCTTGACTCCTCAGAGCCAGTCTACCATCCACAAGGCATAAGTCAGGTGTGTGATGGAATACTCCACACTTGCCTAGATGACTACAACCCAAACAACACGACAGAATCTTGTTTCTATTCAAGACCAAGCAGCCCGCTTACTTGGCGCTGCATCCACAAGCATTCACTTTCCAGCACCAATGCTCAGTAGCAGCACTGTGTACTGTCTGCAAGATGCACCTCAGAAATTCACCAAAGAAGCTCACCTAGCACCTTCCAAACCCATGACCGCTTCCATCTAGAAGGACAAGGGCAGCAGATATCTAGGAACACCACCAGCTTCAAGTTCACATCCAAGCCACTCACTATCATGGCTTAAAAACATATCATTGGTTCTTTATTTTTGCTAGGCCAAAATCCTGGAATTTCCTTCATAATGGCATTGTGGGTCAATCCACAGCAATTGAATCCACAGCAATCTGTATTTTAAGATGGCAGCTCATCACCACCTGCTCAAGGCCAACTTGGGATGGGCAGTAAATGCTGGATCGGCCAGCGACACGCATCTCCCACAAATGAATTTTTTAAAAAAGATGTCATTCAGCACGTAGAGTATATGACACAGCACAGGAGCAGACCATTCAAACGGCCTAAGCAGCTGCACAGGAACAGGGAAGTTGTCGCCAAAAGAAAGTAGAGAATAGAGTCAAACGTTTATTTTCAGTTTGCAAAGCTGTAACTATTGGAATGCTGCAGAGACGAATGAGGGGTCATCAATAATCAGTTATCTGTTTCACAGACTTGAATGAAGGAGATTGAATGAATCGAAGCTCAATTAGCTCTTACACCAAGACGGTCATTCAATAAGTTGTCAAATGGAGGTATTGAGTCTGCAATGTGATATAGACTGGGAAGATTTGTGAGCAAACCTTCAGTCGAAATAACATAACGTGAGTTGTCTATATTGGCAGGAAGGATAAAACAACAGTAAACAATTTAAATGGAGAGAAATTGCAGAACTCTGTGACACAAACTGTTTCCGTGTTCCTGGTACATAAATCTGCAGATGCAGCAAGTGATTTGGAAGGTAAACGGAATGATGCTCTTTCTGGGAAAGGGTATCAGGTTGAATCGTAGGAATGTTTTACTGCATCTTTATGGGGAACTGATACATATTATGCAGTTCTGATCTCCTAAACTAATAAAAATACATAATTGTTTCCGAAGATTTTAGAAGACGTTTCCCTTTACTCGTCCCTGAAATGATGGCCTCTTGTTATGAAAGGTTATCTGTTTAGGTCTTAGATGAGAAATCTTATTGAACCACACACAATTTTGAGAAAAGTGTAAGACTAAAGGTAGGAAATAAATTTTAAGCTTAAGATTTGTTGATTTTAACACAGATATCATAAAAACATTACATTGTTCAAAATTATTTTTTAAAATTACACAGACGCATATAAATATTATTTAACAATAACGCGGAGATATTTTATTGTAAAATGAAAAACACTGTGTGTGACAACAGGAATGATGCACCTACATATAGTTCTTAATCATGTATTCCGTACAATGTTCAAGGAAGTCTCACATGGTCGACTTTGGTGTTCAGTTGACATTATCGTATGTTTGGAAACAGACATGAGGAATAGTGTTACCTGTCTCACAAGAAGCAGCCGATTGCTCCCTCTGTCTTACTTCGTTCCTCCTGACAACAAAGTATAAGAGCAGAAAATCCCTGAGTCATCTGCACCACTCTTGGAGGATTCCTGATGAGGGTTCATCAGAATGGCTGCACTGCCTGAAGTAAAAGGAATTCAGCCAATTCCAACTGTTCCAGTAGGAAATCCCATTCGAACAACTGCGTGAGCACAATAACTTTAGAGGAGGAATAACATTTGGGACATTCTGCCATTTTTCCATTTGCTATGAGTTCAACTATTAAGAAAGTCTGGAACGCTTTCATTTCTCTGTTTGTCTTAAGAGTTGTGTGTTTGTGCATGCGTCGGTTTGTGTATGTCTCCGTGTCTCACATTTGTCAAGAAAATGACCCAGTTTGAGACCTATATCACTGGCCATATTACTAAACTGGTTACATTTACATTTTGTTCTAACCAGTGGAGGAGTAGAACAGGGAAAGGAATCAGTGACCCTCCAACATTGTTTAAAATGCGAATGAGAAATTCTCAGTGGGCTGCTCAATGGGCATCCTCTTCACCAGACGTTTTTGGTACATGCGTACTCGCTTTTATTCAAAGTTGTGTTTTTTAAACTTTGGCAGATAGGTGAATAAAAGAAAATTGTGCACAGACAGCAGAGTGCTGCTGAGACCACAATCAGATCAGCCATGATCTTAGTGCCTGATGGAGCAGTGACAAAGTAACTCATCACCCACTCCTCCCCCTCTGTCCGATGTTTCTGTATTCCATTCAGCCCCTCAAACCTCCGGCACAGAAGCAGATGGAAGCCACTTGCCCCTATTACCTAGTCCACAGTAACATAGGATATCATACAATCCCTCAAAACTGTCACACATGGTTTGGTGTGGGTTGAAAAATGTTATTACGAAATGCAGGCTGGGAACGAAAGAGACCTCCGTTTTAATTACCGAGTTTCCCCTCTCTGCAACTTGTGCATCATTTGTTGGTCATGTTGCAGACCCCGGTTCATTGTGAATATAGGCCTATACCTCAACAAAATACTTTGCTCTCTCTGTCGACAATGTCCAGTAATAGAACCTCCAAGGAAATCACAACCATTTGCAGAATATGTGAATATAAGAAAAGAAAGGAAGTAATTCGGACAGTCAAGTGTGCCTTGCCACCTGATAAGATCATGGCGATCTACAGTTGGCATCAACTCCTCCTTCATGCCCAATTCTTCACAGGTCCCATCTCTGTGACAGGTCAAAAATCAATCTACCTCCTCTTTAAATACTTTCAGTGATCTAGGTCCTCTCACTCTCATACTGGATCACTCTTGACATTCACTACACTCTGTGAGAAGAATACACTCCTTGCACATACACCACGTCATGTTAACATGGACAAAAGAGGTGAACACAAGGGATCAGGAAGTAAGGATTTACCCTCATATCAAGGCAGTGTTTGACTGAGGATGTCATTAAGGAGCACCAACCATATTGAACTTAATGGCTAATCAGGCCTAATGCCTCCACTAGTTGGTGTTATTCAGAGCAAAAAGGAAGATATTTGTGTTTGGTGGACACCATTTCTCTCAGTCCTGGAGCATACCTGCAGGAGATCCTCAGGGTAGATTCCTCGGTGTAAACACCTTCAGCTGCATCATCAATGTTTTCTACATCATAGGATCAGGAGTCGGGATGTTCATTGAAGATTACATAATATTCAGAACAATGTGCCAACCATCAGCTACTGAACCAGCATATATCCACGTGCAGCAAGACATAGACATCATTCAAGTTTCTCTAGTTAAAGTATAGGTAACATGAATGCAACAACGTTGCCAGACACTGCCTGTTTCCACAGTCAAAAGAGAAGCTCATTCAGGAACCTTGGGTCGTTGCAAATGAATATGAGGAAGCCAGTCAACACATCAAAACTACTGAACAAGAAGAGGAACAGTCCATTCAATATCTCATGCCTGCCACACAGGAATAGAAGGAGCCTGGCCAGCACATCAAGCTGTTAAACAGGAATTGTCAGAGCCCGACTCGGCCCTTGAACCTGTTGCACGGGACTAGAAAGAAGCCATTCAGGTCCTTGAGACACTTATACAGGAACACAAGGATGTACTTTGATGCACCAATGAAGCAGAGACTGCACAGGTAGAATTCCCCATGATGTTACTCGTGGGGCCATTGCCTGTTGAACATGTGTAACTTTAATGTAATTTACTGGCAGTGAGGAGGGAGGACAAATGTTTTGTGCCAAGTCTCAAGGAGGCATCTTATATCTCCGAGAAGACAAACCAGTGTTCTCCATGTAGGTCAGAGGCTGATGGAAATGGTTAACTCTTTTAGAATGAAAGTATTGTGGCTGTTGCCAGGATTGTGTATAACGTAGCATGCACTACAGGATCACATACCAACTGCACTATAATGTGGTGCGACTTTATTCAAAGCCTCTCTTTCTCTCTCTCTCTCTCGGTCTCTCTCTCTCTCTCTCTCTCTCACACACACACACACACACACACACACACACACACACACACACACACAGACACACACACACACACACACACACAGACAACACCCATGGAGAGCATGGGTCGGATGGGAGAAACACCCTCAGAGGCAATTAAACTGTCCAGAATCATGTATCCTGAGTAAACGACAAGGTAAGCCATGAAATGTATCACTTCAGGGTCTGTTTAGAACCTAATGATAGTCCACAACCATCAATTTTCAATGTAATCACCTTTTATTTTCTCACAGTGCCACATATTAATCTTCACTTACTCCTCATGCTACCATTATCCCAGGGATTAGTCAGGTGAACTCTTTTGCACTCTCCTTTTGACAAGGATATCATTCCTTACAAATGAGAGACAATCTGTCCAAAATTCCCAAAATACCGCCTGAATAACACTCCCAGAGTTAATCACAACCATTCTTTATCCTTTCTTATCCATCTACAAAGCAGGCAACAACAGAAGGGCACATTACAACCCAACACACTGTCCACACTGCCATACATCAAGAAACTTTTGGAACGGACAACAAGACTCCGAAGACCATGAGGAATCATGGTGGCCCTCAAACCCAAAGCCACTCGACAACAAACACTTACAACGGTTAGAGACCTCATTCCCACAACATGCAGAACGAATGTGTTTTACAAAATACTATGCAATGACTGCCACAAACATCACATCGGACAGACAGGAAGGAAACTAGCCATCAGAATGTAAAAACATCAGCTAACAGCAAAACAGCAGAACTCTCCTCAATATCTGTACGTTCAAACAATGAAGGCCATTATTCTATGTGGAGCAAGGTAACCACAGTAGCTCAAACCAAACATAGACACGCACGGGAATTCGTCGAGGTATGGTTCCCCACCCAAACTTCAAATCAGAAATATATAGAGTTGGACCCCATCTCTCAACCCATACTTTTCAAAACCGGAAATGACAACACTCACCGTAACGGACTGGACAGCGTAAATTTCGAGCAGAGTAGAATAACATCGTGACATTGGAGGCTCCACTGATTATGTTACCGAGCATGGAACCGAAATGTCTGAACAAAATCAAGCCAGCCTTGTGAGCAGGTCAACAACCTCATCCAAAGCCCAAGCTGCAGATCTTTGCCAAAACTGAGCCATCTCTGTTTATTTCCTATGGCAGAAAAAGCCATTCCTTCTCTGTTCACTGCGACTGACATAGAATTAAAAAGTTCCTTGCATCTGTATATGAGCATCAACAAAGCCAGCACCAGAGGTGCCTATGGCGATGAACATCACTGTCAGGGAAAGACTCAATGAGATAGAATGCACTTGAAATAGGGAATTGCCACATACCTGAATGGAACTGAGTTGTCGGAGGAGGGAAACAGACAGAGGAAGGGAACTATCTTGCCTTTTGTTCGTCTTTCCTGGGATGTGTGCAGACCAGGTCAGGCCAGCATGTTAATCCTATCTTGAACTGAGTGGCTTGTTCAGCTGTTGCGCAGAGCAAGAAAGAGCAAAACACATTGCTGTGGGTTTGCATTCACAAGGAGGACTGACCACGGAAGGATAACACATCGCCTTCTCTATAAGACATGAGCCAAGCAGATGGGCATTTTTTTTAATAACAAAGATGACAGTTTCATCTAATTGTCACCGATTTCCTCCATGAGATATCAACAGATATCTGTGTCTTTAAATTATGAGTCAATGTCTTGAACACCAGGCTATGTCTTCCCGCCTGACAGATTCTGTGGAGAGAACGGGTTAAACATCTCAGGTATAATTATTTTGTCACAGAAGTGTAGTCAGAAGGGACTTGAAAGTAATATCCGGATTTAACAAAGGTGCAAATGATGGCTGATTGAGAAGCTGCACTGAGGCTGAGGAGGACACTGGGATATCGTGATAGTGGTAATGGCAAAGATTGGTGAGTGGGGAGGATATGAAGAAGTAAATCTGTGCAGGAAAAAAAAAATCATGGATTTTGGGAACAGCCTCGTTCTTCCTCACATATTGGTGAGTAATCTTTAAATAGTAATCTGCTCGTTATAATTTATAAGGAATGGAATTTTTGATTGGAACTGAAAACGGTGACTTCCACCATTCTAAAATTTACATACCATGAGCAGCAAGTCAGTTCAACCCGGTTTAATAGACAGAGAGACTTACCAGGAACACCAACTGTAGCAAGGGTGGGATAGTAACCACCTTGAATAACCATCAGTACATCATGAATCCGCGAGGCTAATGATATCCAAGTCCGAGAAAGTCAGTAAAGACCCCAGGATAAACTCCTTCCCATTGTTGGAACATTCCAGTCTACTTTTCACAGATTCGGATCTCTCCTCCCCCTCTCTGGAGCTGTTGAACCCTGTCAGTGGTGTAGGTGATGCTCCCGCTCATACTATGGGATAACATGTTGAAAGGAGTGCCTTATTCATAGAAGAAAGAACACCGTCCAGTGACATGTTTAGGATCCACAGAGACTGACATTAATCGCAAACACTGAACAAACAGCTCCAATTAACACTTTTCAATTCAATAATGGTTTATTCAAACTGAAAACAACGTTTAACTTTTGCACATTTTGGATGGGACATGTAAGGATGACTGAGGGAAGGAATGTTAGAGATGGTCAACCAATTGTGCACAATAATTCAAACTGCTTTGGATATGGGAGTAATGCCAAAGGATTGTCAGAGCATAAACATACTTATCTGTTCATAAACATCCTGTACCTACTGACCAGTCATGACAATATTAGTAGCATATTTAAGGAACATTGATAGTTCATAATCTGAAGGGAAAATGTGCCGAAGGCAACAGATAAATGGTATGGATACGTAAACAGAGAATTGTACCTGATAAACACAGTTCACATTGTTATTCCAAGATCAGAGAGGGCAGATGAGGGTTGTGTTGTTGATGTTATTGATGTCAATGGACTGTGATGAAGCATCATTTATTGGACATCAAGTAAAGTGTGATTTCTTTCTAATCATTTATGGGATGTGGGCGTCACTGGCTGGCCAGCATTTCTTGCCCATTCCTAGTGGCCTTTCAGAAGGTGGTGGTGAGCCGCCTTCTTGAACCGTTGCATTCCTCCTGCTGTTGGTTGACCAAAATGATTGTGAAATTTGAGAATATACAGAAAACACAGAATTGGAGGACACAGCTGTTGAGACTAGAAGGAGGGACAATGATATTTCCCAGTTATCAGTCTTGGAAT
Source organism: Ginglymostoma cirratum (assembly GCA_024137785.1). Classification (NCBI taxonomy): domain Eukaryota; kingdom Metazoa; phylum Chordata; class Chondrichthyes; order Orectolobiformes; family Ginglymostomatidae; genus Ginglymostoma; species Ginglymostoma cirratum. Next base: position 405,012 of record JAHRHZ010000110.1, read on the forward strand.
ATTACTCTTTATAACTCATATGAAGAGCGGACTCAATGATACATCGATAATGAGAAATGAGGAGAAACAATATTAATGAAATGCATTTATTCAAAACAATATACAGGATAAAATGCCTTTCCGCACATACTAAAATATGGAAAGTACAATGAGACGAGATTATTATAATGCACTCATTATATTGTGCGACATGTATTGAAATGTGGATTACAAAATCGTGTAAGTGGTGTGCAAAATTTATCAATCTGATACTGATTTCCAATTGTCAGTGATCCACCTCAGTGAAATTCTCTGCCCCAGTCTCTCACACAGTGTGTATGTTATCAGCTCTTGCAGCTGTTGGCCCAGTCTATTTGAATAAATCAGCCTTGTTCCTGGATCAACTCTATTTGGCTGACTGGACTCTGTTTAGCGCGTAGCAACTCAGCTCTGTGGTATAATTGAAGATCTATGATCTGGGATAACAGCCAATATCAGCATAGTGCTCACAGGGTACGGCATCAGACAAAGTGTTTGCAGACCATGGGAATTTCTAAATAAAATTTCCATCTTTTGTCTGTCTCTGTCTATCTCCCCTCATTCTGTTTTCTGATTTATTTAACTTCCACCTTTTCTGGCATCCCTTTCTCTCTCAGTCGGTCTGTCGGTCTCCTTTCTCACCTCTCTCAGTTTATCTCGCTACACTTCCTTTCTCTCTGTTTATCTCTCTCTGTCTCTTTCTCTCTCAGTCCATCTCCAAATATTCTCTCTGTCTCCAAATTATGCATTTGGATAGCTCATGGACCACTATGGGCTTATTGGCGTCCAACTGTGCTGTAATAATTCTGAGGTTTTCTGACACACAATAAAAAAAAACTTTAGATAGCTGGAGAGAAAAGCTGGTACAATGACGGACACAGTGCACCATCATCCATTATCTCTTCCTGTTCTTCTGATTTGAAGCTGCCACAAAATGCCTGTTAAAATCGATTGAATGAAATTTGAGTAGGGGGGAGGATGTTCACCAGAGAATATTTCAATCAGGAATAAATGAAGAATGAGATTGCAGAATAATACAAATAATAAAACAAGAGCAGAGCAGCACAAGAAATGAGAACAAAATAGAACTTATCATTGCAAGTAATTTAAAGTTCAACATCTTGATGTGACAACAAGTTCTGATTTGAACATAAGCAGGAAAGTAGTGTTTCTGATTCCGCACATTATATAAGAAAAGATTCAGCATCTTCAGTTTAGACTTTCCTATAATTAGAAAGGTATTCAATATTCCACAATTTATTCTTGCTGAGGACTGTGATAAATTTCACCTCCAGTGTTGAATTCAACGACACTGGCATCACAAGATTGATCCTTTGAAAATGACAGGTTGAAAATGACAATTGTCGGAGAGACAATGGTCTCCCTCCAGATGAGACAGCATGCATTCAACACATTATTGGACTGCTGGTTGATACCGAATCCTGCCACTATCTGTATCATAGGGCTTACCATTGACCTGAACGTGAAGTCGAATTGAAATAAAATTAATGTTACAAGAGCAGGTCGGAGGGTATCAATTCTGCAATGAATAATTGACGAAAGGACCTTAAGGACATGAGAGAAAGCAATATATTTCAGACATTCGGCCCTTCGAATCAGCTCCAACATTCAATCATTGCTGATATGTTTCTCATCCCCGTTCTCCTGCTTTCTTCCAAAACTCATGATCTGCTCGCTAATGAAGAACCCATTTATCTCCGTCTTCAAGAATGTTGCCTGCACAACCTTTTTGTAGCAAAATGTTCCACAGATTTCAACACAGTCTAGCTGAAGAAATTCCTCTTCATCTCAGTTCCAAAGGGTCATCACTTCAATCTGAGGACGTTCCCTTGCATCATATTCTCTCTGACGAGTGGAAACATTTTCTACATGTTCATTGTCTCCACTGTATTCTGTCAGTTTTAATCAGACCCCTCCCCTTATCTTTCTAAACTCCATTGAGTAGAGACACAGAGTCCTCAAAAGCTCCTCATATGACACGCTGTATTCCCTAGGATCATTCTAAAACTCATCCAATATCAGTACATTCTTCCCCAGATACAGTGCCCCAAACAGCTCACAATATTCCAAATGCTGTCTGACCAGAGGCATTGTAAAGCCTCAGCAGTACATCTCTGCTAATGCATTCTAACCCTCTTGTAATTAATGGTAACACTGCATTTGATTTTCTAACTACCAACTGAACCTGCACATTAACCTTAAGCGAGAACAATGACTCCGAAATCCCTTTGATTTCATGAAGCCTTTCAGAATGTAGTGTACTCTTTATTCTGCCAACCAAAGTGCATAATCTCACATGTCCCCACGTGGTGCTCCACCTGCATTTGTTTGTCCACTGTCCGAGCCTATCCAAGTCTTTCTGCAGCCTCCCGCTTCCTCAACATCTCCTGCCTGGCAACTATTATTGTATCATCTGCAAACTTAGCAAAAATACCCTCAGGTCCTTCTTTCAAATTGTTCATGTATATGGCACCTCGTAAGTCCCGAAGGACAGTCTACCATCCACAATGTACAACACTCAAGGCGCTTGACGCCATTCAGGTTAAAGCAGTGGCTTGACAGGAATCACTTCTGCAAAATATTCACTCTCTCCCCCAGCGGCACTCAGTGGGAACACATCCTGTCCCCGTTTTGTTGTGAATTTACCCCATTATGGTGATGCAGAACTTGCTGGAGCATGGTTCTGGTCTATTGATGCCTCTCTGTCTCGACACAAACTGTGTGGTGCTCACACCAACCAGTTTACCATCTGTTGATGACGACTGAGGGAGGTAGGGAGGAGGGAGGGAGATATACAGAGGACGGATATACTTTTAGAATTAGCATGCAGGCTAAAATTGGATTCAAGGAAATTGGGTAGAAGGAAGTCTGAAATTGTAATGGAGTTGGTCAAGCACTGAGATGTATAGGAGAAAGAGGCAAGTGCAGTGGAATGAGGAAAAAAATTGCAAATGAGACAACTGGAGTTAGAGAATGAACGGGAAGAGAGAAAGTTTGAATTATGGTTGAAAACTGAAGAGAAAGAAATGGAAAGAAGAACCATGTTGTACGATAAAGAAAGGCAAAGGCTGTTCGAGTTGGAAAAGATGAAGTTGGAACTTGAAGCAAAATAATTTCAAATGGCAGAAGTACAAACTAGAAGTGAGGATGATCAAACTTATCAGAACCAACAACCTAATAACGATGTATACAAATTTATCCAAACATTACCAAAATTAGATGAAAATGATACGGAAGTCTTTTTAACATTACCTTTCAGGTACTGGCCAGGGACTCTATGGGTAATGTTACTTTCGACCACATTGGTAGGCAGGGCGAGTGAGGTGTTTGCAGCGCTGTCAGATGCGGTGTCAAGAGATTATGGAGATGTCAAACAGGTTATTTTGAGTGCCTACAAATTGTGCCAGAAGAATATCGACAACAGTTGAGAAATATGAGGAAGGAACCTGGTCAGTTCTATGTCGAGTTTGAAAGAATTAAATATGACAACTTTGATAGATGGTTGAGAGTATAAAATACAGAAAAGACATATGAGGGTCTTAGAGAGATTATTCTGTTGGAGGAGATTAAAAACTCATTTCCAAAAGTGATAAGAACTCATGTTGAGGAACCGAAAGTTCAAACACCGAGAAGAACTTCTGAGGTGACGGATGAAGACATATTCGTGCATAAATTGAAATTTAGCTTCCGACAGCAATTTCATTCCGTGAGGGATGTAAATTGGGAAAAAAATGGGAGATCCTTCAATGAAAAAAAAAACAAAAGTGGATCACACTGTGAACAGTTTACCATAGGTGAAAAAATAAATCCATTCGGGTGAAAAGGAGGCAAGAGGCATTAGGTATTTACACTGTAATGGAGAGGGATACATAAAATTACAGTGCCAGTGGTTTTAAAAAGGCACCGGGAAAACGTGTTTTCACTGTCATAAGGTGAGACACACAAAGCCACATTGCTGGTAGTTGAAGAAAGGCACTGTGTAGTGGTTGGAGCTGTATTGATGCAAGAGGATGATGGTGGAATTGAAAGAGAGTTTGGATATGTTTCAAAGAGATTCAACATCGACCAGATAAAATATTCCACCATTGAAAGAGAGTTATTGCGCTTGATACTGGCCGAACAACATTTTAATGTTTATGTTGCAAACGATACATCAGAGACAGTTCTGTATACTGATCCAACTGTCTCACCTTTTTGAAAAGACTGAAGGACAGGAATACAAGGCTATTTCATTGGGGTTTGATATTGCAGACTTTTAATTTGCAGACTGTACATGCTGTGGGTCATAGAAGTATTATTGCAGATGCGTTATTGTGAGTTTAAGAGGAAATGCGTCGATAAGATGGAACGGGTACTGCTCAATATTGTATATATATAAAGAGAATTAGTACGAAAGTTGTAACATTCGATTACTGACCTATGTATCTCGTGATAATGATATTAAGATTTTTTTTTAAATGATGATTTTTTAATGTTTTTTTTTCTTATGTGGGGAAGTGTCATGAAGTTGTTGAGAAGAATCGTGAAGTGGAAGTCAGGAAGCTAGAGTTTGTTTGTAAAAAGTGGTAAGGGAGATGAGTGCAGTTCCTTTAATGGGTAAAGTGCTTCTCTAAGCTTGGAGAATTATGTCGAAAAAATGTGTCTGTGTGTAGTTGAAGATGTACAGCCAATTCTGAAATTGAAACATGTATCATTTGGCTGTGATATTGTAAACCTTAGGCGTGTTTTGATGTTTTGGCAATTAGCTATAATCAACCAATTGATTTAAACAAGGACTTAGCGATTGAAAGCAAGATGAATTTAAAACTGATGGTTTTGTCAACCTCAGACCAATGCTATTTTAGGAAAATTGAAAATTAAGGTATATAAGAAGAGCTTCTTTTTGAAAATCGGGATAAAAGTGAAGCACCATTGAGAAATAAGCATCTAGCTCTCACAAGAAATTGCTAGGCACTCTAAGAAAGCAGCATCGCTTGATAAAAAGTACCATGGCTCTTCGAGCTAAGAGTACGCACAGAAGAATTCAAAGAGATAACATTCTTGACAGCTGGGTCAGTGGAAGAAAAGTGCTTATGGCTTGAGGGTAGTAAAAGAAAGGCTTGTAGACTTTCAGAGAGTACATTTTAATTTATTTTCTTATTACTTGGATTTATATAAGTGGGAATTGTTCACTGGAACAGCATACCAGTACAATTTAGTTCAATAGGGAAGAGTTTGTAGTAAAGGGGAAGTTTTTTCGTTTTTTAGGAGTAGTGTTAATTTGTTTACGGTTATGGTTAAATAAACAAACTGTTACTTGTTACTTATAAAGTCAATGTCAGGAATTTTCTTTCATTTAATCTCTCCTTCTCCGTAAGTTTGAAGGTTCAAGTTCAGGATCTGCTCTGTTCGTATATGGGATATGAATGGATCGGAATGAATTTTGATAAACTTAAATAGACTTGGTGATGAGTATCCTCGATCAGGTGAGACAAATACGTTTAATTTCGATTACTTGTCGTTGGTAAAGTCAAAAGTAATGGAAATGGCTCTTAATGTTGATAAAGAGATTCTGGGATTTGAAGGTGCTTCCCAAAATTTCCAAAAAAAGTTTACATAAACAGAGGAAGGATACACTTTTAAAATCAGCAAACAGTTCAGAATTGGGTTTACAGGGACAGAGGAAAGCTGAAATTGTAAATGGGTTAATCAAGCATTTGGGTATACCAGGGAAATGGGGAAGTGCGGGGAGCTAGAAAAAAATTGCAAATAAGACAACTGGAGTCAGACAGTAAAAGAGAATTGAAACAGTTTGAATTACATTTACAAGCAGAGCAAACACAAAAACAAGTTGAGAGAGAAGAGAGGGAAAGACAAAGAGGGAGGGAGAGAAGAGAGGGGAAGAGAAAGAGGGAGGGAAGACGGGGGAAAGAAAGAGGGAGAAATGGAAAAAGAGAGAGTAGAAAGGTAAAGAATGTTCGCATTTCAAAAGATAAAGTTGGAACGAGAAGCAAGAAGACTACAAATGGCAGAAGTACAAGACAGCGGTGAGGATGAACAAACTCATTGTTACGAACACACTGGTTGGGACATGTATAAATATGTCCACACATGACCAAAATTCAATGAAAAGGATGCAGAAAAAAATATTTTTATTTCCTTTAAAAATTGACTAGGCAGATGAATTGGCCATGCACTGTTATCTCTGTAACCGCTGCTGGAGCAGATTACAGAGATAATGAAGGACGTTGGCATTGAAGGCGTTCACAGTGATAGGGAGGATTGGGTTAGGCAGCTGGAGAAGGTTACAACAATAAGGAAGAGAGTTGGGGGCTGGAGGGGGTTCACGAGATAGGAGCAGGTATAGTTGCTGGTGGAGGTTACAGCAATAGGGAGGGCTCTCATGGTTGGAGTGCAACCATGGTTGGAGAACATGGTTAGAAAGCAACTTGCAAAGATAAAGAGGGTCGTAGGGGCGAGAGGATGTTTCAGAGATAGGAGTGCATCACTGGTGGAGGTTACACAGAATGGGAGGGATGACGTATCCTTACAGGGATGAGGAGGAATGTAGGGGCTGAAGCTGGTTAGGGAGAGATATGACTGCATACTTACTGCAGGGGGTTACAGCGATAGGGAGAGCAGGAACAGCTGGTGGGGGTTACAGTATGAAGGACTGTTGTTGGGACTGGAGGAGTTTCCAGAGACATCGAACAATATATCTGCTGCTGGAGCTTACACAGATAGGGAGGAAAGTATGAGTTGCGGAGATAGGACAAGTCCAGCGGCTCGAGGAAGTTACAGAGATAGAGAGGAGTGCAGTGCTGGGCGAGGTTACAGAGATAGTGAGGAGAGGAGGAGCTGCAGGAGGGTACGGAGACAAAGAGCAGTATACATGCTGCAGGAGGCTACAATGATCAGAAGGTCTCGAACAGCTGGTGGAGATTATAGACATGGGAGGAGTAAGAGGTTGGAGGTGGTGACCGAGATAGTGAGAGATATATTTGCTGAAGTTGTTTACAGCGAAAGGTAGGGCTGTAATAGGTGATGGTGGTTGCAGAGTTAATGTGGGATCTCGGGATTGGAGGAATTACAGAAATAGGGAAGTGGGTCTGGGCTGGAGGACGTTACACTGTTAGGGAAGGCTGTAGGGACTGGAAGGTGTTTCATCGCTCGGGAGGATTGCAAATGCTGGAGGAAGATTTTGACATTGGGAGGATTGTCCATCCTCGCGCAGGATACAGAGTTAGGGCAGGATGTAGGTGATGGAGGCGGGTACATGGACAGGAGATGGTGCATGTTCTGGAGAATGTTAGAGATCTAGGGAGGGGTGGAGGAAATGTACTAAATTACAGAAATAAGGAAGACTGGAATAGCTGTTGGAGGTTAGAGGTGAGGAGGGTGCAGGGAATGGAGCAGATTACAGAAATAGGTAAGACTATATGATCTTAGGGAAGTTACAAAGGTATGGCAAAGTGAAATCTGGAGGAGGTTCCAGGGCTAACAGTATGGTATCTCCACAGTGATCCAACAAGTCCACATCAGCAAACCGCCCACACTATCGTTGTAATTCCCATCGCCAGTCCAACTAACCTACATAGTGCTGGACACTATGGACAAATTAGCATGGCCAACCCACCTAAACTGCACAGCTTTGGACTGTGAGACCAAACCGGTGCACCCGAAGGAATCTCATACAAACATAGAGAGAATGTACAAACTCCACACAGACAGTCGTCTAAGCCTGGAATTGAACCCAGGTCTCAGGCACTGTGAGGATTCAGTGCTCACCACTGAGCCACCGGGCCACCCACTAGAAGAAAGCTTTATGGGCTGTGGGCGTTTACAAGACAAGGAACATGTGGACATGCTCGAGCAGGTCACAAAAACATGGAGGAGTATAGGTGCTGGAGAATGTTACAGGGGTAGGGATCGCACGTAGATGCTGGAGAAGGTGACAGAAATATGGAGGTTATTAGAGCCGTGGGAGGCTTAAGAGATGCAGAGGAGTGTAGGTGCTGGAGAAAATTTTAGAAATAGGGAGAGCTGTAGGGGCTGGGAGAGATATGAAGTGGAGTAGATGCTGGAGGCTGTTACTGAGAGGAGGATGGGACAAGGTAAGGAGGCGATGACAGAATTTGGGAGCTGATGGATGAGGTGATGGAGATTGGGTTGAGTAAAATCTGGAGAAGGTTGGAGGTTTTTTGGGCTGGAGGAAGCTACACCAACAGAAATGCGTGGCTCGAGACATTGCAGAGATAACGAGGCCTGAGCATGCTAGAACCGTTTCCAGAGATCTTGTTTTTTTCATTCATTCACATGATGGGGGAAAGGTGTAGCAGCTGGAGGTGACAGAGCAAAAGAGGTTTGTACGAGCTGGAAGAGATTAGATAGAAAGGGAGGAGTGAAAGGGCTGGAGGAGGTTCGATAGATAGAGAGGATTGTAGTCTTTGGTGGAGTTTTAAGGTCTGAGGACGTTCTCGGGACCAGGGACGTATGCATATGCTCGAGCAGGTTACAACGATATAGAGGAGTACAGGTGTTGGAAAATGTTACAGCGATAGGGATCAGATGTAGATGTTGGATAAGGTAACAGCCATATGGAAATTACTGGAGCTGTGGCACGCGACATAAATTTAGAGGAGTGTAAATGCTCAGAAAATTGTAGAATAGGGGGTGCTGAAGGAGCTGGAGGAGACATGAAGTGGAGTAGATGCTGCAGGAGGTTACTGAGTGAGGGATGGGACAGAGGAAGGAGGCAATGACAGAATTTGGGAGCAGGTTAGCTGATGGATGAGATTACAGAGATAGGAAAGAGTGAAATCTGGAGGAGGTTAGAGATTTTATGGGTTGGAGTAAGCTACAGAAATCCGAATGCTGGGGCAGAGACATGACAGAGATAGCGAGGCCTGTGGATGCGAGAACAAGCTACAGAGTTTGTTTTTTCATTCGTTCACAGGATGGTAGAGAGGCGTAGTCGCTAGGGTTTACAGAGAAAGGAAGGGTTGTACGAGCTGGAGGAGTTTAGATAGAAAGGGAGAAGTGAAGGGGCTGAAGGACTTTCGAGAGATAAAGAGTGTTATAGAGGCTGGAGGGGGTTGCAGAGACAGGGAGAGTGAGTCGGGCTGGTGGAGGTCAGAGAAGTATGGCGGGCAAAGGGGCTAGAGGAGGTTGGAGAGGTAAAAAAGCTATAGGGGGCGAGGACATAAAAAAGAGTGAATGGGCCTGGACAAGGTGAGAGAGATCGGTAGGTTGAAGGGGCAGAATGAGCTTATCGGGATATGTGGGGTGAAATCGCTGGAGGAAGTTAGAGGGGTAGGGAGGGATGTAGATGGAGACTGATATTGCTCTTGGAGGCAATGACAAGAAAAGTTAGAGGGACAGCTGAGCAGTGTACAAACACAGAATTGCACAATGGCTTAATGGAGACAAAATTGTGGAAATCCGTGCCATAGACAAGGTACTGGAAGTGCGACCCTGGAGGATCCAATCACAAGACGTATAGAATCAGCTTTCTACAGCACAGCCGGCCCCTTCGGCCCCTTCAGTTGACAGCCACAACAATAAAAATGCCCTGTAGACACTGCAGAGTCACCCTTGCTCGTGTCTGGGGACTAGTGCCAAATTTAAGAGAGCTATCCTACAGACCAGTCAAGCAACAATGGGACATAACGAAGCTTCATGGTGTCAGCTAAGACTTTGACACAGAAACCTCCGGCTGAATCATCTCCCTGAACTGGCGGATCAGTGTTCCTCCGCATTGAACAATACTTGGAGGAACCACTGAGAGATTGGGAAAAATGGACAATGTATCCTGAGTGGTCCAATTCAAAACCACCACCAAGAGGGGATTGGCAGCAGCATTGCTGATCGAGATGGTTGGGTTTGCAAGGACATAGTTGCTGGACTGGGGCAGCAAATGGTGGGGAAGGAACGACTAAGAGGAAGAAACACACTTGACCACATCTTCACCAATCTGCCGGATGCAGATACATGGATCCCTGACTATATCAGTAACAGTGACTACTGCACACACTATTTCAAGCGATGAAGTTCCACTTTTATATTGGGAACGCCCTCCATCATGTGTATGACGCTATTACGTTGCTAAATGGGTTAGATTTCAAATAAATGTGGCAACTCAAATCTGGGCTGTGTGAGGTAATATGGGTCGCCAACAACAGCAGAATTTTACTCCAGCACGATTTTGAATAGCATTGCCCAGCATATCCCACACTTTATTTTGACTATCAAGCCAGGGATAAACACTTGTTCAATGAACAACACAGGAGAGCCTGCCAATAGCAGAAGCAACACCATTTAAAAATGAAGTGAAGACCACTTACTCAGCAAATAGAACAAGCAGCAAATGATGGACAGATGTAAGCGAACCCAGAACCAACGAATCAGACGTAATCTCTGCAATGGTGTGATATCCACTCCTGAATAATGCTGGACAATCAAAGAACTCAGTGGAGGAGGAGGAGGAGGAGGAGGAAGACGAGGAGGCTCCACAAATATTGCCTTCCTCAATGATGGAAGAGCCCAGTAGAAAAGATAATAAAAACAGAAAGTGCTGGAAAAACTCAGCAGGTCTGGCAGCATCTGTGAAGAAAAAAAAATCACAGTGAACGTTTCGGCTCCGTTGACTCTTCTTCAGAACAGTAGAAAACATAAGGCTGAAATACTCACAACAACGTTCAGACAGAAGTGTCGATGGGGTGCTCTAACTCAGCCTCCTCCAAAGATTCCCAGCATTACACTTGGCAGTCTTCAACTAATTCCATTCATTTTCTGTGATGTGAACAAACAGCTGGAGGGATTGGATAATTCAAAGAATGATCCATCAGCTGAAGGAGGCGATTCAGCAGGAGGTTCTCCTGTCATGGTTTAATCTGACACCATAGTATTGTTGCCATGAAAGCGATTGTGTGTAAATATTAGCTTATTATATATTAGTACAGGGGAAAAAGAATTGTGTATTTTCCAAGTCCTTGCAATTAATAATAATTTGATCTTGGCTGTGTCAACAAGAGTTATCATTTCAAAGTCTTTTATTGTGATATCTGTACTGTTTCCTCATATTATTATCATAAAATTTAACTGAATAAATGGTTAGAAGTTTGTTTTTTGGGAATTCGGAAAGTGGGTATTATCGAAGGATGTTGGCCTTCAGTGATGTGAATTTGCTATTAATCGTTAGAATGCTGAGAACATTTCCACAGAAATTTCTATTTCCAGTCGCACACAAGAATGTTGGGTTGGGAACATGCCGACCATCATTGTCGCTGGATAATTCAGTTTGGACACTGACGTGCGGAGCTGGCATGCGCTGGATATTGTGAAAGAGGGATTCAATGTAAGGCAACACGTGCTGCTGGAGTCCATCACCTTTATAATACCTTCTTTCAGGGTCGGGTACAAGGTGCACAATTACAGAGGTTAGGTGGCCCACAAGAAGTCATCAACAGAGATAAACTTATGTGGTTTTTGGCAGGTCATTTTTCACAAATGTTGAACTGCATTTGAACCAGCAATAAGCCCGGTGCTAGTTCATTGGCCAATCTTCCCCATGCACTTCCTTGTTGTTTGGGGGTGCCTCTAACAGTTCTGTTGTGAGGGATTGTGTGAATATCAGTCCAAGTCCAGTTTAGATACTCTCTGGACAGATTTAGGAGATGGCCAGTGTTTTGGAGGTAGTGGTGAGGCCAGGTAGCACTGCGGCTGAATTCAGGGTTTTTTAATGTTTATTTTTAACAGATTTGCAAGATGATGTGTTCACTGAAATGAACATGATTCAACTTTATACTATCATCACTAAATTCTGCAATAATTAGTTGTGTACTCTGGTATTTTAATTATTTTCTCTCCAGTTGTTTTCAACTGAAAAACATTGCATTTGGTTTATTTTAAAATAAATAAAACTTGAAGTAATATTAACTCTTTGCTGTCCAAAATGTAAAAGTGAGCTGCATTATATTTAACTTGGACTCATCAAGCAACAGTCAGACATTGACTGTAAAGCAGGACTTTGTGAATAGGATTACGCCCCAGGCAAAATCATCATCTTCTCTGCTAATTCGTGTCCAACTGACCAGATAGATACAGGCGGGGTGCAGGGGAGGGGGTGGGGGGGGGGAGCAGTGGAGGCGGGGAGTGCGGGGCAGCTTCTTGGTATCTCGTCACTACCGTGCTCAGCATTGATGTCTGAAGGTAACTGATTAAAACGATGGGGATTGTTACCTCAATGTTATGCCGTGCTCCTGATGTCACTGGGGTTACACTCATCTACGAAAGACTTACATTTCTGAGGCTTCAGACTGAGCTGTGAAAAAAATAAAATAACTTGATATTTTTAGAAGGACACTTTTATCCATTGATTTTAGCAGGCACTAGCAGGGCCAGACTTTATTTGTGATCACCAATAGCTCTGCAGAAGGTGATACAGAGCAGCCTTCCTGGAACTCTTCTCATTCAAGTGATGCAGATGTATGCACAGAGCTGTTCGTAAGGAGAACCTATGAATTTATTTGACCACGTTACAGTGAAGGAATTCCCATTGATCATATTTTTGTTCATGGCCCTTGATGGCGCAATGAGTGAAGTACGACTGGTGGCATGGGAAGTTACTCTGATCTCACTTCTGGTGACATTGTAACATCAGCTGAAACAATAAAGAGTGAAAGTACAAAACACAGTTTGTTTGAACAATATGCTCACTGACCTCACAATATTCCAAGGAAGTTTGAGGCATAGACTTCCGATTCTGTCAGGAGACATTTGTCCTATTATTGATAAGACTGTTTGGTTAAATGCCCTGTGAGAGGCTCAGAACGAAGCTTCACTCTGTCCCATGGTGAACAAAACTATCCCATTTCCAGCGCATTAGACAGTGGCATGCACACTCTATTGTCTGCTCCTATTGGACATTGATCATTTCAACCTCAGTATTCACTGATGACCAATAGAATCATGGAAATCAACAGCTTCTATCATCCTAGTTGGACGATAAAAAGGGAAAGGGAGAGATGGGGATGTGGGAGAAACCACGACAGAGGTATGACATGCAGTGGGGGCGGTAGAAGAGGAATGTGAAGGGAAATGCTCAGTGGAAGGGTATGTAGCAGCAGAAGGGGCAGTGCAAAGGATGCAGAAGTGGAAGGAAGGAGGAAGAGGACTGGCAGGTGAAGTATAAGTGACCAGGAAAAGCGTGTATTTGAAGAATAGAGATTGATTGGCGATCAAACATTGCTGTTCAGGAAAATCGTGTTCCGGTTTCCATTGATAATTAAGAAAATATTTCTTATGTTTCTTTTCCAACAATTGATTATTGTTCAGATTTTACACAGACTCGGCATTTCTGTATTTCCATCAAGTGCAGATGAAATGTTTTTCTCCCCTCGTGCATTGTCTTAGCATTTTTTTCAAGATAGCAACGAGAATGTGGCTTGATTGCCTACAATGTGTACATAATTTAGAATTTAATTGTATCTTTATCCTCATTACTCTAGCTGTCTAAAACAATCTTCGTGAATGAGGCTGTGCCAATCCTGCAGTTGAAAAATTCCTTCAGGTCTGACTATTGCAGGGATTGTTCCGAAGAACATGTTCCAGGCCCATGAAAATACAAACATTTCAGTGCAAGATAACAAAATCTAGTCCAGCATTAATGACGTGTAAGCCTTTAGAGTATAACATGCAGAGGAGCAGAATGTAAGAGGAGAATTCAACTTCATGTTCAAAATACTATTTGTGTCTCCCTCATAGATGAGCTCAACAGCATCACACTGTAAATTCACCGAAATAATAGAAACAAGAGTCTGGAATTTTCAATTCTTCCTTTGCGAATAATATCTGGAGAACAGGAAGAAAATAAAGGTTTGTTTGTGATATGCATAAATAATGACGATGAGAATGTGGGAGATGGTGGATTGAGAGGCTATGATAAATAATTTTGTTTATGTCACAAAGATGAGCTGGGTGTTTCACAGTGAGGAGGGCAGGACGATATAAACAGGTTGGTCAGGTGGCCAGATCAGTGGCTGATGAAATTTAACACTAATAAATGTGAGTTGATGCACTTCAGAAGTATTTTGGCAAGGAAGTACTCAAACTGTGAAGAGAGACTAGATTTGGTCGTGATTATCTTTGGAGCAGAGAAAGTTGAGGGGGGAGCCTGATCGATGTGTGTAAGATCATGAGAGGGACGGACAGGGTGAACAGAAAGCAGCTGTTCACGTTCGACGAAGGGTCAAAAACAAGGGGGCACACTTTTAAAGTGAAAGGTAACAGGTTGAGAAAGGATTTGAGCAATTTATTTTGAATCCAGAAGGTGGTATGTGTCTGAAATACATTGTTTCGGAGTGTGGTTGAGGCAGGTAACATCACAAATTTTTAAAAAAGCACTTGGATTAACACCTGGTGGTGCAGACTCGCTGGGTATTTTCTCAATTGTATGATTCCGTGTGGTGGCAGCCATAAAAGCTCTGAAGTATTCCGAAGTACGAGCCCACTGCACCTGTTTTTCAGCTCCATCAACTGTGCTTGGTAAATGGTTATTTTACAAATCAGCATCATCTCATGCAGTACTGGCACTGACTCAACCTCGGACATTCCAGCTATGCCTGAAAATATCCAGGATTTTTCAAATGGTCAGTGCAAGAATATTCCATGTGTTTGACACAATCATTTTAACCAAAACAGTGACATGAATCCAGCTTTTCCTTCATTATAATAAATGCTTTTAGATGTAGTGGTATCATTTCTCAAAAGAAGAATAATATCCTTCTTCCCACGTACTCGCATTGAGAAAGTACATGTTTTCCTGCCAATTGCGAACTCTATTCCCCTCCTGCGCTCATGAACTTGTTGGCTGTTTCTATGATCTGGCATCATGTTCCTGTGAGTCGAAGGTGCATTTCGAAAGGCAATGTTTCTGTTTATGCCAGAATTGTGAATGCTTGAAAAATAACAGGCCATATTGACAGGGGAGGAAAACACCGGCCACCCAACTAATTCCTCAGCACCGTTTGACAATTCTCAGTTCCTGCAGCAGTCTCTGTCCTTATTCCAGAATATGTGGACACCATTCAGATTTAGCTGATGAATGGATAACAAGAATAGTTCTTCAAAGCTACTGGGCAGTTGTCACATTCAACAGGACGTAATCCAAAAGACCTTCCTTGATATTCAGTGAGAAGATCAAATTCCAACGACAAATATCCTGTCCGTAACTGCTAATCACAAATTCAACTGGTGCAGCCATGTAAAAGAGCATATCTGATGCTGGAAATTCTGCGGCGAGTAACTCACCTCTTAAAGCTCTCCAAAGCCTATCCACTATCTACAAGGTGCCAGGCAGAAGTGTGATGATAGATCCTCAGGTACCTGGATGAGCACAGCTGCAGCAACTCTATCGAGGAGAATATAGGCGGCTTGCTTAACACTCTATCCACCTCCAGTAATGCTCACTGCCGGCAACACTGACACACAAGATACACTGCTGAGACTTCTGTCCAACAGCACCATGTATGCACCAACAACAAATCAGAAAGCCGTTGAGTTGTAATGAACAGAAACAGACCTTTCAGTTCAGCTCCTCCATGCCAACCACATAATATTCATTGGATGTGGGCATCACTGGCTGGGCACATTACTAATTGTCCAGAGATTAGGTAAAAGTCAACAATATTTCAGTGGGTCTGGAATCACATGTAGGCCAGACCACCTAAGGATAACAGTTTCCTTTCTGACAAGACATTTGCAAACTACTTGGGTTTTTCCTGACAATTGATTCATGGCCAGTATTGGTCTATTAATTCTAAAATTGAATTCAAACTCCACCATGTGTCACAGCAGGATTCTAATACAGGTCCCCAGATCGTTATCTGAGTCACTTGATTAAAACTCCAATGATAATACCACTCGAGCACTGCCTCCCCGAATCCTCCAAAGAGCGACTAACTTGTGCAGTATGATATATCCAAGTTTTTGTCTTAATGTTGTCATTGACTTCCTTGACAAGCCATGGATGACTTTTTGACCTTCATACAATTCCTCTTCCTCTCAGATATTTACTTTAATGGAGATGTATTTAGCATTTTCCCAAATATTTGCCTGTATTCTTCAACTGTCCAGTCCTTTAATGTTTTTGCCCAGTCTACTCGGGACAACTCCCGAAACAGACTTGTATAGTTAGCTTTGCCCAACACCAAAACTCTCGTGTGCGACTCTTGTGTTTCGGCTTTCAATCCGAATTTGCAGCTCTCGCATGTTGTGGTTACCCCTCCAAGCATGTCCTTAACGACAAGACCATCTATCAATATTTCCTCGTTACATAGTACCAAATCTAAAGTAACCAGTCCTCTGGTTGTTCCTATGACATGTTGCTGTAAGAAACAATCCCTCATACACTCGATGAATTGTTCTCCGTTCCAAATTGATTAATCCCATCAATATGCATAGTCAAACCACCCATAATTACAATTGTGTTCTTCTCTCAAGCACTTGTTATTTCTGGGTTTATATGACCTACTCTTCGGAAGGACAGTGGAGTGGGGCTGAAAATTAGTCCTACCAAGAGGTTTCATCACTGACTTTCCATTTCTCCACGGACTAATTTATCGTTTTGTCACCTCATGCCAATGTAATTTCCTAATGCAACCTTAATATCATCATTGATCAATACAGCAACTCCACCTCCTGCTCCTTTTTGTCCATCCTTCCGGAATACCGAGTATCCTTGGGCATTAAATCCCCAGTCTTGATCCTCCTGTCACCATGTTTCAATGATCCCCACCAGGTCATTCCGAATTATTTCTGTTTGTCCTGTCAGCTTATCAATTTATTCCAGATGCTATGTGCATTTAGATATCAGGTTTTAAAAAGAAATTCTATTGTTTTGCTTTTCTTTTTTGAAGACGTTCTTGTCCACTGCAGTTTATACACTCTCCATCCTTATTTATTAATTCCTGATAATACTGAGACTCATCTATATTGTTCACTGCAATTCCAAAGTGTTTCCGTACTGTCACTTCAGTCACTTGCTCTGCCTTATTACCAAAGAGAAGGTCAAATTTGGCTCCTTCTCGAGTAGGAACATTTACATCGTCATATACCATGGAAACAGTCCCTTCGGACAAACCAGTCCATGCCGAACATAATCCCAAACTAAACTAATCCCACCTGCCTGCTCCTGTCCAATATCCCTTCAAACTTTTCCTATTCATGTGCTTAGCCAAATGTCTTTTAAATGTTGTGATTATGCCCACATCCACCACTTCCTCAGGAAATTCATTTTACATGCAAACCACCTTCTGTGTTAATAAACCCCTCATGTATTTTTAAAATGTGTCTCCTCTAACTTTAAAAATATGTCTCCATGTCTTGAAATCTCCCATCCTAAGGAAAAGACAATATCATTAACCCTATCTAGACCGGCATTTTTCTTTTTAGAAACTCCTATCAGATCCCCTCACAACCTCCGACACTCCAATGAAAGAAGTCCCAGCCTATCCAGCCTCTCTTTATAACTTAAGCCTTCCATACCTGGCAACATCCTGATCAACCTCTATGAACATTTTCCAGCTTAAAAATATCCTTCTGAAAACTGGAGAACCATAATTGGATTCAATATCCAGAAATGGCCTCCCAAATGTCCGGTACAAGCTTCATACAACATCCCAACTCCTATGTACGAAGGACTGAGCAATGACAGGAAGTATGCCAAATATCTTTTAACTACCCTGTCTCCATGTTACACAAACTTCAAAGAATTATGTACCTGCACCCCAGGTCCCTCCATTCTACAATACTACCCCAAACCCCTCCCATGAATTGGATATTCCCTACCCTAGTTTGTTGTACGAAAATGCAATACCTCGCATTTATCATCTGCCGTTTTTTCATCCATTGACCCATTCGATCAAGTTCACTTTGTAATCGTAGAAAACTTTCTTCACTGTCTACTATGCTTTCAGTTTTGGTGTCGTCCACAATCTTATTAGCCTTCTGTATTCTCATCCAAATCATTGATATAAATGACAGACAAAAGAAGACCCAAAACAGATCCCTGTGGAACACCCCTGGTGACAGGCCTACAGTCCAAAAATAATTTATCGAGCATATTTTGGAAAATTATTCACATCCGAACATTTAACACTGTGGTAGTGCCAGTCAATGTTTGGAAAATTAAAATCACCCAATATTACAACCTTATTATTCTTACATATATTTGAGATCTCTCTGGATATTTGTTCCTCTGTTTCCCTCTGACTATTGAGGGGCGTCTTTTAAAATCATGTCAGGGTGATCATTCCTTTCTTCTCATTTTGATCATATCCACTGGCTATCCTTTGTCTAAATTGCTTGTTACTTCAAAGAATTCAGCCAGATTTGTCAGGCATGGCCTGCTCTTGATGAAGCCGTGTTGACTCTGCCCGATTTTACCGTGCACTCCCAAATATTCTGCAGTCTCATTCTTAATAAGCGACTCTAAAATCCTGACCAACAACTGAGGTTCGGCTGCCCTATCCATAGTTTACTAAATCTGCCTCCCTCCTTTTGTAAAGAGGGGTGTTGCATTATTCACTTTCCAGTCAGCTGGGACCCTCCTTGACTCCAGTCATTTCTGAAAGGTCACCACCGACGCCTTTACAATCTCTTCAGCTGTCTCCTTCAGAACTCTGGGGTGTAGTCCTTCTGGCCTGGGTGGTTTATCACTTTCAGACGTTTCATCTTCCCTGGCCCCTTCTCAGTGATGGCTCGTGCACTCACTTCTGCTCCAATTATTCAACTTCTGGTAAGCTGTTGCTGTCTTCCACTGTGAAAACTGATACACTGTAACCATTCAGTTCCTTCGCCATTCCATTGTTCTCCATTACTGGATCCCCAGCCTCATTTTCCAATTGCCCATCGTCCACTCTTGTCTCCCAGTAACCTTTACCGACACCTAAAAATATATCTTGCAGTCTTCTTTTTCACTACTAGCTTAGAATCTCATATTTCATCTTCTCTGCCATTAGTGCTTTTCTTCAGTTCTCCTCTGCATTTTTAAAGTTTATCTAATCCTCTGGCTTCCACTCATCTTCACCAGATTGTATGCTTTATCTTTTCCTTTTGTGTTATCCCTGGTCAGCCATGGTTGCCACACGTTCCCCTTCGTATATTTGTTCTTCTTTGAGATGAATTTTTGCTGTGTCTCCTGGATTACGTCCAGAAACCACTGCCGTTGCTGATTCACTGACTTCCCTTGTAGGCTTCTCCTTCCATCAACTCTGGCCAACTCCTCCCTCATGTCATTGAAGTTGCCCTTACTCAAATATAATACTGTTACATCTGATTCCATTTCCACCCCCTCAATCTGCACGGTGAACTCTATTATATTGTGGTCACTGCCTCCCACGAGGCTCCTTCACCTTGAGCTCTCTAATCAAGTATGCCTCATTACACATCACTCAATCCAAAATTGCCTCTTCCTTATTGGGCTCTATCTCATGCTGCTCCATAAAATTCTTTACACATTCCACTAATCCTTTCTCTTCAGGTTCACTGCCAACCTATATTTCCCAGTCTATCTGTATATTGATGTCCCCCATGATTATTGCAATAGTGCCTTTCCTAAATGCCTTTTCTGTCCCCTGATGTTTTCTTCCACACATACCAAAGGCTGTTGGAAGGCCTGTGCACAAGATCTATCAGGAGCTCTTTTACTTTGTGGTTTCATAACTCGATCCACATGGATTCTATACATCGTGACTCCATCTCCTTCTTTGCTCTCAATTTAATTTCATGTCTTAGTAAAAAGGCAACATCAGCCCCTCTGCCCATCTGTCTGTCTTTTTGTAGGATGTGTATTCTTGGATGTTTTGTTCCCAGTCCTGATGCCCTGGCAGCCACGTCTCTGCGAATCCTACAACATTGTACATGTCAATTTCAATCACTGCTAACAGCTCATTTACCTGACTTCATGCACTGTGTACATTTAAGTATAGTGCCCTCGGCCCTGCATTGACTGAATCTCTTCTCATAGTTGTACCCTTATCTGCTATGCCTGAAGTTAGATTCCTGACCCTTTCCATTCGTTCTGTCCTGTTACCTGTTGTGGAGACTCTAACCTGAGTTGAGCCCGCTACTTTAGCAGAATTTTCAATGCAACTGAAACCATCCCGCCATGATTGTAATTTAATGTCCGAACCACAGACCCTAGTTACGTCATTCACCAGGGCTTTGGTCCCTACATGATTCAGGTGGAGTCTGAACTATCAGAACACCTCCATCCTTCCCCAGTACTGATGTCAATGTCCAATGAATTTGAACCCATGTCTCCCACACCAATCTCTGTCATTTCTTTCCCTCTTTAACTTTGCTGACCTTGTTCCTGTCTGATTATGGATTAGGTAAGAATCCAGAGGTTATCACCTTTTTTGGTTGGAATCTTTAATTTAGCCCTGAGCTGCACATAATACTTCACCAGAATCTCATTACACTTTTCTATCTATGCTGATAACACGATTGTTCCTCTCCCACTCCAAGGTCCTCTGCAGCACAGATGAGATATCCTGATCACAGGCACCACGTAGCGCACACAGCCTTTTGGACTCCCGTTTTTGGCAAAAGAGAAGAGTGTCTATTTACCTGATGATACTATCTCCAATTACAGAAACACTTCTTTTATTCCCCCACCCCCTTGGGTGACCCCCTCGACCACAGCGCTGCAGTCAGTTTGCTCATCCTCCCTGCAGCTTCTCCTGTCATCCACACAGGGAGCAAGAACCTCGAGCCTGTTCGACCATCTTAAGCGCTAAGGCCCCACCAGCACTCCCTTTGTTTTCATCTAACTGTCTCACTCATGGTCACACTTTTTTGTTCCTGACAACTGACTGAATTTGAGCCAATTACTTTGAAGGGTCTGACTGCCTCCTGAAGCAGAGCATCCAGGTAACTCCCGTCCCTGATGTTGTTTTTAATTAATTAACAGGATGAGTGTGGGACTGGCTAGGCAGCATTTATTACGAATCTCTATTGCCCAGAGGGCAGGTAAGAGTCAACCACAATGCTGTGCACCTGGAGTCACATGTAGACCAGACCAAGTACGGACAGCAGTTTCCTTCCCTGAAGGACATTCGTGAGCCAGATGCGTTTTTTCTAACAATCGACAATGGATTCAAAGTCATCATTAGATTCCTAATTCCAGTGATTTATTGTCTTGACATTCCACCAACTACCATGGCCAGATTCAAACCTGAGTCCCCAGAACGTTACTGAGGTTTCCGGATTAACAGTCCAGCGATATTACCACTCGGCCATCGCCTCCTCCATCTTGCTTTCTTCCACCTGAAAATATTTTAATTAACTTGTCAGCTATGATTTCCCCTTCAGGAAACCATGCTGACTCTATTTGATTCTATTATGTATTGCTAAATTCTCTGCTATTCCAACTTTAGCGGACTTTAACATACGGACTTTAATATGACGTGGCAGGATTTGAAACTGAGCTGAATTTGTGCATTTTGGCTCTCAGAGAAGGAGACTATGCAAGCTACCAATTGCCATAAAAAAAAAACAAATGATGCGCTAATGTCCTCCTGAGGGAGTGAAAAAAAAGTGACAGGTGATGTATCATGTTACATCCCATCTGCCAAAATATGACTTCACCAGTCGGTACCCATTTACAGACATCTTGTCTTGATCGTTTTAATTTCCCGTTTATCTTAGCGTCATCGCCAAATGTAGTTACAGCACATTTGTTCCATTCCTCCAAATCGTTGTTATTGATTGTATAGAGGACCCAGTACTGGTCTCAATGCGTGTCCACTTGTTACATTCTGCCTAACCGATCAAGACTGATTTATCCCGAATGTCTTCTTCCTGTTGATAACCAGTCCTCCCTCATTCCTGTGTGGCACATTCGAAGGGCTTAATAAGAAAGATGAGCATCAGCGAGCCTTTCAGCCCCTCCAACCTGCTCCGGCATTTATTCTGATCATGGCTGATGTCGTTTTGGCCTCAGTGCCAGTTTCCTACCCGCTCTCCATAACCCTTCATTTACCCAATGTCCCAGCAGCCACTGCATTCTGGGGTCGTGAATTACACACATTCACAATCCCTTGAGAGAAGTAGATTCTCTTCATTCCCACTATTAATCTGCTCTGCCTTACACGAAAACTATGGCCTCTTGTTCCAGATTGGCCTACAGGAGGAAATATCCACTCCACATCTACAATCTCAATCACTTTAAGCTTCTTACAGGCCTCAATGAGATCTCCACTCATTCCTCTAAACTCCAGAGAATATAGACAGGGACTGCTCAATCTCTGTCCATAAGACAAACTCCTCGTCTCTGGAGTCAATCCAGTGAACCTCTTCTTAACTGGCTCCAATGCAACTTCATCTTTCCTTCAGTTAGGACATCAAACTGTGCACAGTACTCCACTTGAAGGATCACTAAAAGCTTGTATAATTGCAGCAAAGCATCCCAGCTTTTCTAAACTCTATTTGTTTTTTTAAAGAAATACGTACTGAAATTGAACTTGCTTTGCTAATTACCTGCTGGACTTGTATGTGGGTTTTCTGTGATATATACAAGGAAGCTCAGATCGCTCTGCACCGAAACACTCTTAAGTTTCTCTCCATTTCGATAATAAGTTGCCTTTCTATCCCTCTGGCTAAAATGGATAACACCATACTTATCCACATTAAATTTCATCTGCCAGATGTTGATACATTCACTGCACTGACCCCAATCCATTTGCACATTTCATAACTGTTCATGGCATCCTACTTTTCCAATTATTTCCGTGTCTTCTAAAATGTGGATATAGCATTTTCTCTCCCCTTACACAGGTAATAACACAGATTGCATATAGTTTGGGACTGGGAACAAAACTGTGTGACACCTCAAACGTTGTCAACAAGAAAACGACCCTCTATTCCGTCTCTGTCTATTTTGTTGGTTCACCAATCCACTATCAAAGCTAAAAGATTACCCCTAACACCATGCGCACTTATTTTGTGGATTAATAATTTGTCTGCCACGTTATTCAATGCCTGTTGCAAGTCCAGATGTATTAAATCTCCAGGAGCCCCATTATCCACCTTGCTTGCAGTGTTAAACACAAAGACACTGTGCCGACATCTTTAAAGGACTCGAGCAAATAATTCAAACTCGAGCAAATATTTATCCTTCATGAAACCATGCTGACTGTGATGGATTGTTGTTTGACTTTGCAAATCTCCTGTTATTAATTCCTTGACAGTGGATTCTAACAATTTACCTTGAAACCCAACACTTTGCTCACTAATTTTTGTCCCGAGTGAAGAATTCTAACTTCTTCCCTTTCTTTCACCTCGATCTCAATTTCTGTGTCATGGGCACACAGCTCTAAAAGGTCAGTTCTGATAGTTGTGCAAGGGGTATGAGTGGCTGAATGGACACATTCTATGTAAAAATACGTTTATATTTCAATCTTGTAAACTCCACTGTGTATTAGGTTGATCTCATCATTCTTTCCTTATCGATGTTGTGAAGTTAGGTAGATTATTTGTGGACTGGGAGGCAGGACGTTAGAATTTGATGTTTTTAAAATATTGGCGTTTGTAAAGTGCTGTGGGAGGGGCAAAACAGTGCGTGGTACTTTTAAAAGACTGTGTGCCTTTTCTCTGCGCTTTGAGCTTCAAAATGGATGTCTTTGGGCTGCAGCGTGTGCGTTTGCAGATGCACAGAGCACCTGAATTGAAACATTTGTGTCAAAGGGCAGAGTAGTTAGCAGGCCAAGTAGCAGTTTTATTTTCTTACCAAGATAACAAGTTTTGAATTTCGGCAATTAATTTGACCCAGGCACTTAGAGACCAAAAAAAAAAAAAAATTTGAATCTCATGGATTTGAAAACATGGGTCTAATCCTCTTGCATGACATTGATATGTCATCAAGGGTATAAAAGAAAAGGGCAGTTGGACAAAGGCAGGAGAACCAACTGCCATCTGCCCAAGTTAACAGCCCTCAGTATAAAAATAGAATCACTGGCTCTCACAGAATTCTCTCAGCCTCAGAGACAGCAGTATCTAAACCAAAGGTACCTACTGTGCATCTGCTTAATACTTGTGACAGAACGCTTGACGCAGAAAGCGTTCCTGAAAGAAATTTTGACAAAGAAGGCACAGAGCACTTCAGAAGTTGTAACCTGGCTGGAAGTTCGAAAGACGAAATTGTATTTTTTTTATACAAGTGGGACTTATATTTATTGGAACAGTATGCCATTAGAATTTGATTTGTTTGGGAATTGTTAGTCATTCGAAGGTGTTAATTTTGGTTGTTAATAATTTAGTTAATTTGTTCAGGATTACATTTAAATAAATAAATTGTTACTTGTAGATCATAATGTAAGTTTCACGAATTTTTTTTTTCATTTAACAGTTAAAAGTTGTTGAATAAAAAGATTACACCGCTGTCCACACTGCTTTTCGCAGATTATAGGACGAGGCATTCCTCTCTGGGTGTTTCAGTTTTCGTTCTCAATCAGGGGTCAACTTCTGCTTTATAACACATTCATTGAAGGAATCAGTTGAGGAAACCATCTCTCATCTGCTTCTAATGCAACAATATCCTTTCTTTAATGATGAACTAAATATGTACACACTACTCCAGATGTGATCTCATTAAATCCTGTACAGTAGAAGCAACATTTTGTCAGTCTGCTGTAAAGTTCTCAACTCAGATTAGAGCAGTGTCAGCTGCCTGGAGGAAGGCACAGCATTGTTGAAATAACATTGTCCTTCTCTACGAGAGATCTGGTAAAAATGTCACAATGACACTTGAGAAGAATGAATAATACGTGCTGAGAAGAACTCAACGTCGAGGTAGACCCTGCAAAATATCCTGCCTGAATCTGCCATTAATAGCCACAGGGCCCACATTATTCAGATTCGTTAATCTGGTAAAATGGAGTTGAGAAACAGCAAGGAGAAACAAACATTTATGAGAGTCATAGTTTAAAGACAAAACTGCAATATAAACATTGGACACGTTATAAAGCAGGAAATTAGATATTCAAGTTTGTGGGTATTACAGTAATAAATTACAAATTCAATTTTCTTCTAAACTGTGTTTATTGAAGCAAATGCTAATGTTGGGAAAAATGCTCTTCATGAGCGTATATGAGATGGCTTGCTTTAACAATATGTTGATTGCCAAGTTAGAGATCAGGCTATTTAGGAACTGATATTGCACGATCAGAAAGGCAAATTGAAAACCTTGCTGCAGAGGAGATTTTGGAAGTAGTGTTGATAATAGTGATCTTAAATTTTATATGACATCTGAAAACGATTTTTTTTTGTTAAATTACAGTTAAAAACCAATGTCAGGCAAGCCACGAAGGTATGAGGGGCTAGAAGGCTACAGTGAGTTGGAAAAGTATATAGAAAAAGTTTTAATGAAAATCAGGCAATATCTGTTATTCACAAAAACATTGTTCGGTGTACAACATACATATATCCCCCAAGTGCAAACAAGAATAGGGAAAGATGACTGAATGATTGTTAATGAAAGAAGTTAAAGATTGCATTAGATCAAAAGTAGTAGATTGTTGGATATAGTGGTAAACCAATGGATTGAGAGACATTTAACCAAAAAAAAATAGAAATGAGCACAAGAATGTAAACTATCAAGATATGTAACGTCATCCAAAAAGCAAAAATGAAAACAAGATTAAATATGGAACAGTGAATGTGCGGACAGGATAATTTATTGTAGAGAACAGAAATATTGCAGGGAAACTAAATAGTTACCTTGCACCTATCTTCATGGAGGAAGATCCAGAAAATTTCCCAGACATATGAAGTGACCGTGGGACTTGTGTAATTAAAGATTAAAATCGTTCATCACAGTGATGTGGTAGTATTTGAAAACATAGCTGGATTGAACATCGATTAGTCTGACGGACCAGATGCATTTCATCATAGAATTTCGGAGGAAGCAACAATAGATATGTGAATTGCATTGGGGATCACTGTGTTATTATCCTATACTTTCTCCAAAGGCAGTAAGCCAACCTGCATATCTGGAATGTTATAAAAATAATCAAACGGTTTAAGAGGAGAAGAAGGGGGACATTGACCAACTACAGACCAATTAACTTGTAATTCACAGGAGGGAATCTGTTGGAATCTATTATAAAAGATATGATATTGGATACTTCGGAAGCAATAGCAAAATTGGAGAGAATACGAATGAATTTATGAAATGAAAATTATAATTGACAAGCTTTCTTTTTCAAATTGTTTGAAGATATTTCTGATAGGCATAGACAAGGGTGAACCAGTGGACGTAGTACATATGGATATTCAGGAGGATTTTCCAAGAGATCACACAGTGAGTTAGTAAATTAAAGCAAAGCGTGTAGGAGGAACATATGCAAATGGAAAAATGAAAGTTAGGTTTACCTTAATTTACAGGGAATCGGAATACAGAAATAAAGATGTCCTGCAGCAATTCCATCGTGTGTTGGTGAGACTGTGCCTGAAGTATTGTGTACAGTTTTCTAAGAAAGAATATTCTGAACGACGAGGAAATGCAGTGGGTATTCTCAAGATTACTCCCACTGATGGCAAGATCGTCTGATGAGAAAATAGTTCGGTGTTCTCCAGTGTTTCAAAGAGTGAGAGCGATAACAGTGAAACTTAGGAAATTCACAGAGACGGGACAGACTAACACAGGGGAATGGAGGACAGAAAGCAGGTGAGATTAGGGATAATCCGAAAATATTCTAGATGTACATCAAGTGGATAGAATAATCAGGGAACAATTCGGGCATATCAGAAACAAACGGACAATCTGTGTGTGAAGCTGGAGAACAATGCTTTCAAACAATTTCACGTCTGTTTTACTTGGGAGAACAAGGATTCGGGGAGAGAATTCAAGAAGATGGACTGTGAAGCCCTTGAGCAGATGGATATACGATTCAAGCAGAGATTGACGGTTATGGCTGGTATAAAATTGGACCAATCCTCCAGTCTGGCTGATTTGCATAGGAGGAAGCTGCAGGAGACAAGAGAGGGAAATCGCTGATCCAGATTTATAAGATTCGCCGCACGAGAGGTGCCAGAGAATTGGAGAACATTTAATGTGCTTCCTCTTTCCAGGAAGGGTTGGAGAGATAGGCCGGGCAACGATCGACCAGTGAGTATCAGATCAGTGTTAGGAAAACCATGGGAGAACATAGGAAAGGACAAAATTGACCTGCATTTAGAAAGAAAAGATTTGATCAGGGATAGTCAGGATGACTCTATTAGAGGGAGTCATGCCTACCAAATTTGCTTGATTTCTTCAAGATGATCATTTATATGGTTTTTCAGCAAGGCCTTTTGACAAAGTCCCACATGGGAAACTGATAAAGAAAGTACAACGCGATGGTATCAGTGGTAATTTGGCACGTCACATTCAAAATTGTCTTAATAGCAGGAGACAGAGGTTGGTGTTGGAAGGCTGTTTATATTACTGGAGACCAGATCCTTGACGAAACCATATTTCGAACATTGTGCGGTATTGTGCGCAGTTTTGGTCTCTTACCTCATTAAGGATAAACCTGATATTGAGGCAGCGCAGCGAATGATGACCAGACTGATCTCTGGGAAAACAGGCTAATTGATTGAGCTGAGTTCGAGTCAACTCGGACGAAATTCCATGAGGCTTAGGGAAATGAGTGACGATCTCAGTGTAATATATAAAACTGTCACAGAGTGAGACAGTTTGGAAGCAGGTAGAACAATGCCCTTCGTTGGGACGTCTAAAATAAGGGCCGCAGTATTAGGTACAGGCAGGCCACAGTGCAATGAGATGAGCATTAATGTCTGCATACAGAGACTGGTGAGCCTTGGGAATACTCTGCCACACAAGGCTGTAGAAGCCAGGCACTGAATATAAAAAAGGATTTCTAGAAACCACATGGATGGACAGAGAACAGAAGTATGGGATACAGGATCAAACTCATTATGTTGAGTGGCGGAGGAAAATCAATGGACCGAAGTTACTACTACAGTTCCTAATTTATATATTTTTTCCAATGATTAATCACATTAAGGGATATGTGTACTGTGTGGGAGAAGTGCATTGAAGAGATGTTCAGCCATGAAATGGAATGGGGAACACTAAATGAGTTGAATGGCCTTGTCATTTCCCGATGTTTCTGTACCGTCTGTGGGAAAGCTCTTTAAATGTTCTCATAAGCTCTCAGATATCAGGAAGGAAGCCTCTGTAGGTTCCACACAACAGTGTTTCTTTTTCCCTTTTATGATACCAAGGCTCTGTGTTCCATACGATTTTATCCTTTAAGACGTCAGAGCGGTTTGATACAATTGAGTGTCTTGCTTGGCTGTTCCAGAGAACATTGAAGTGTTCATCACATGTCTGTGTGTCTGAAGACGCTTTTCGGCCACATTAGGTCAGCACGGTAGATTTGCATCCTGAAAGTATGTTGGTGAACCAAATTGATGTTTACAATTGATATTGGCTTCAAGGTCACTTTTACTGACACCAGATTTGTGACTTCGATATTTTATTAGTTGTTTTGAATATCCTCCAGCTGCCAAAGTATTAGTCTAGTCTGGATTAGAAATCCAATGATATTTCCACAACAGCACATGGGGAACTCTGTCAAAAGCAACTTCCAACAATTCGACAATTGTGATGAGACTAAGGGCATAACAATTGGTCAGATTGTAATTATGCTCCTCTTAGGAAACTGGACATAGCTGATAAATTTTCCACATTGCCAGGTCGATGTCAGAGTTGGGGTCACAGCTTGGCCTACTGTGTTCATCCAGCCCCACGCCTTGTTATCTCGATGTCAGAGCTGGAGCTGGAATGAAACAGCTTCCCCCAGAGGCACGGCTTGTTGTGCAGCACAAGTCTTCAATCTTATTGTAGGAATGGCATTGGGGCCAGTTATCTTTTTCGTACTTTTACTTCATCGTAATCATTTTCGTGGTATCATGTGCAGCTAATCTAATTTGTTGAAGACTCGCATCTGTGATTTTGTGGACGTCATCATGACAGTGAGGTGAATCATCATCTCGATACTTCTGGCTGAGGATGGTGCAGATATTACATCCTTGATGTTGCACCGATGTGCGGGGCTGTTCCTTTATTTAGGATGGGGATATTTCTGGAACGCTGTCCTCCAGGGAGTTGTTTAACTGACCGTG
Source organism: Ginglymostoma cirratum (assembly GCA_024137785.1). Taxonomy (NCBI): domain Eukaryota; kingdom Metazoa; phylum Chordata; class Chondrichthyes; order Orectolobiformes; family Ginglymostomatidae; genus Ginglymostoma; species Ginglymostoma cirratum. The sequence goes on from JAHRHZ010000110.1 coordinate 434,223, forward strand.
CAGATGGCCGAAAAGCCTTCCGCTTCATACTCTCCCGCAGGCCCGAACAGTCCCCCTCCACCAACACTCTTATCCACGTAACCAAACTCGTCCTCATCCTGAACAAATTTTCCTTCAACTACTCCCACTTCCTACAGACAAAGGGGGTGGCCATAGGTATCCACATGGGCCCAAGTAATGCCTGCCTCTTTGTAGGATACGTGGAACAGTCCCTCTTCCGTACCTACACTGGCCCTAAACCCCACATCTTCCTCCGTCACATTGATGACGGCATCGGCGCCGCCTCGTGCTCCCACAAGGAGATTGAACAGTTCATCCACTTTACTAACAACTTTCACCTCAATCTTAAATTCACCTGGACCATCTCTGATACATCTCTCTCCTTCCTGAACCTCTCTGTCTCCATCTCTGTGGACTGCCTGGAAACTGATATCTATTTCAAGCCCACCAACTACCACAGCTGCCTATAATACACCTCCTCTCACGAGCCTTCCTGCAAGAATGCTATCCCCTATTCCCAATTCCTTCGCCTCCGCCGCATCTGCTCCCATGATGAGGTGTTCCACTCCCGCACTTCCCAGATGTCTTCGTTTTTCAAGGAGTGCAATTTTTCCTCCACAGTGGCCGAAAATGACCTGGACCGCATCTCTTGCGTTTCCCCCTCCTCAGCCGTCACACACCCTCCCTGCAATGAAAACAAAGACAGATTTCCCCTTGTCTTCACGTATCACCCCATCAATCTCCGGATCCAATGCATCATTCTCCGTTATTTCCAACACCTGCAATCTGAGCCCACTACCAAGGATATACTTTCCTACGCGTCCTTATCTGCCTTCTGAAGGGACTGCGCTCTTCACAATTCATTCCTCCGGTCCACAATCCCCACTAGGCCCACCACCCCAGCACCTTTCCCTGCAAGCGCAGGAAGTGCAACACCTGCCCTTACAACTCCCCCATCAGCTACATTCCAGTCCCCAATAAAGCCTTCCACATTCAACAGATATTCACCTGTACATCCGCTAATGTGGTCTATTGTGTCCGCTGTTCCCAATGTGGCCTCCTCTACATCGGGAAAACCAAAAGGTTGTTTGGAGACTGCTTTGTGGAGCACCTATGCTCCCACCGCACTGACCAACCCCCACCCCAACTTCCTACTGACACTCACCTCACCTCTACTAGCATCATCCCCACCTCCTCAACCTGCCCGTGTTTCCTCCCACCTACCCGGCCCTCCCTCCTCACTGATCAATCCTCGTCACATCTCCATCCCGACACTCACCTTTACTGGCTTCATCCCCGATTCCTTGACCTGTCTGTCCTCTCTCCACCTATCTGCTCCGCTATCTACCTTCTATCAACACCTCCCCCTCTCTCTATTTATTTCAGAGCTCTCTTCCCCTCTCCTTTTTCTGAAGAAGGGTCCAGACCTGAAATATCAGCTCTCCTGCTCCTTTGATGCTGCCTGGCCTGCTGTGTTCATCCAAGTCCACACCTTGTTATCTCCGACTCCGGCATCGTCAGTGCCCACTGCTCCCATCACCATTCATGACTGGTTGGAGCAGGATAGTTGGTCTGTTAATTTTTCAATCATTTCGCCCTGACTGTAATGCGTTAGTTCTGCTGTTTGTAATGCAAGCAGTCGAATGAGATAGCTATAACGGGTTGCCATCAGTTTTAGGTACACATGGTTCTGGTCCTGGCATGTTTGCCTGCACTCGTCACTGAACCATTGATCAGCTTCATGGCAATCATAGAGTGAGGGATTATAGAACATAGAACATAGAACATAGAACAGTACAGCGCAGAGCAGGCTAATCTAAGCCTGTGAACTAATCTAAGCCCACCCCCTACACTATCCTATCATCATCCATATGCTTATCCAAGGACTGTTTAAATGCCCCTAATGTGGCTGAGTTAACTACATTGGCAGGCAGGGCATTCCACTCCCTTACCACTCTCTGAGTAAAGAACCTACCTCTGACATCTGTCTTAAATCTGTCACCCAAAAATTTGCAGCTGTGCCCCCTCGTACGAGCCGACGTCATCATCCTAGGAAAGAGACTCTCACTGTCCACCCTATCTAATCCTCTGATCATTTTGTATGTCTCTATTAAATCCCCTCTTATCCTTCTTCTCTCCACTGAGAACAGACCCAAGTCCCTCAGCCTTTCCTCATAAGACCTTCGCTCCAGACCAGGCAACATTCTGGTAAATCTCCTCTGCACCATTTCCAATGCTTCCACATCCTTCCTGTAATGGGGCGACCAGAACTGTATGCAATATTCCAAGTGAGGCCGCACTAGCGTTTTGTACAGTTGCAGCATGACATCACGGCTCCGGAACTCAATGTCTCGACCAATGAAACCTAACACACCGTAAGCCTTCTTAACAGCACTATCAACCTGGTTGGCAACTTTCAGGGATGAATGTACCTGGACACCAAGATCCCTCTGCCCATCCACACTACTAAGAATCTTTCAATTGACCCAGTATTCTGCCTTCCTATTATTCTTCCCAAAGTGCATCACCTCACATTTACCTGCATTGAACTCCATTCGCCAGCTCTCAGCCCAATTCTGCAGTTTATCCAAGTCTCCCTGCAACCTGCAACGTTCTTCCACACTGTCCACCACTCCACCGACTTTCGTGTCATCTGCAAACTTACTAACCCATCCACCTATGTCTGCGTCCAAGTCATTTATAGAAATGGCAAAAAGCAGTGGTCCCAAAACAGATCCTTGCAGCACACCACTAGTAACCGGACTCCAGGCTGAATATTTTCCATCAATCACCACTCGTTGCCTTCTTTCAGAAAGCCAGTTTCTCATCCAAACTGCTAAATCTCCCTCAGTCCCATGCTTCCGCGTTTTCTCCAATAGCCTACCATGTGGAACCTTATCAAAGGCTTTACTGAAGTCCATTACACCACGTCAACTGCCCTACCCTCATCCACATGCTTGGTCAACTTCTCAAAAAACTCGATGAGGTTTGTGAGGCACAACCTGCTCTTGACGAATCCATTTTGACTGTCTCCAATCAAATTGTTGCTTGCTAAATGGTTATAAATCCTATCTCTTATCATCCTTTCCAAAACTTCTCCTACAACAGATGTAAGGCTCACTGGTCTATAATTACCTGGGTCATCTCTACTGCCCTTCTTGAACAAGGGCACAACATTTGCAATCCTCCAGTCCTCTGGTACTAAACCTGTACCCAATGGCGACTCAAAGATCAAAGCCAAAGGCTCCGCCATCTCCTCCCTAGCTTCCCAGAGAATCCTCGGAAAAATTCCATCCTGCCCAGGGGATTTATCTATCTTCACACCTTCTAGGATTGATAACACCTCCTCCTTACTCACCTCAATCCTTTCAAGTCTAATAGCGCGTATCTTAGTCTTCTCCTCTGCAATATTCTCCTTTTCCTGAGTGAAAACAGATGAGAAGTATTTGTTTAGCACCTCTCCGATCTCCACAGGGTCCACACAACTTCCCACTTCTGTCTTTGACCGGCCCTACTCTTACCCTGGTCTTCCTTTTATTCCCCACATATCTATAGAAAGCTTTCGGGTTCTCCTTAATTCTACCTGCTAATGACTGCTCATGTCCCCTCCTTGCTCTTCTTAACTCTCTCTTTAAATCCTTCCGAGCTAATCTGTAACTCTCCATCGCCTCATCTGAACCATCTCGTCTCAATGTCAGATAAGCCTCCTTCTTCCGCTTAACAAGAGATACAATTTCATTTGTAAACCAAGGTTCCCTTACCCTATCACTTCCTCCCTGCCTGACAGGGACATAACTATCAAGGACACGCAATATCTGTTCCTTAAAACAGCTCCACATCTCGATTGCCCCCATCCCCTGCATTTTGCTAACCTATTCTAACCCTCCTAAGTCTTGCCTAATCGCATTATAATTGCCCTTCCCCCATCTATAACTCTTGCCATGTGGCATGTTCCTATCCCTTACCATTGCTAAACTGAACGTAACCGAATTATGGTCAGTCTCTCCAAAGTGCTCACCTACCACTAAATCAAACACCTGGCCTGGTTCATTACCAAGTACCAGATCCAGTGTGGCCTCCCCTCTTGTCGGCCCTTCGACATACTGTGTCAGGAAACCCTCCTGCACTCATTGGACAAAAACTGATCCATCCGACGTACTAGAGTTATAGCATTTCCAGTCAATGTTGGGGAAGTTAAAGTCTCCCATAATGACCACCCTGTTCCTTTCACTCCCGCCCAGAATCTTTTCTCCGATCCTCTCCTCCACATCCCTGGAACTTTGCAGAGGCCTGTAGAAAACTCCCAGCAGTGTGACCTCTCCTCTCCTGTTTCTGACCTCAGCCCATACCACGTCAGTAGACGAGTTCTCGTCAAAAGTTCTTTCAGCCACCGTTATACTGTCCTTGACGAACAAAGCCACACCGCCCCCCTCTTTTACCACCTTCCCTGATCTTTATGAAAGATCTAAACCCTGGAACCTGCAACATCCATTCCTGACCCTGCTCTATCCACGTCGCCGAAATGGCCACAACATCGAAGTCCCAGGTACCTATCCATGCTGCAAGCTCACCTATCTTATTCCGGATACTCCTGGCGTTGAAGTAGACACACGTCAAACCAGCTTGCTGTCTGCCAGCACACTCCTGTAACGGTGAAATCCTGTACATGTCTTCCCTACTCTCATCCTCCTGTATACTGGAACTACACCAAAGGTTCCCATGCCCCTGCTGAGCTATTTTAAATCCACCCGAATAGCATTAGCAAATTTCCCACCCAAGATATTAGTACCCCTCTGGTTCAAGTGAAGACAGTCCTGTTTGTAGAGGTCCCACCTTCCCCAGAATGAGCCCCAGTTATCCATATACCTGAAACCCTCCCTCCTGCACCATCCCTGCAGCCACATGTTCAGCTGATGTCTCTCCCTGTTCTTTGCCTCGCTATCACGTGGCACGGGTAACAAACCAGAGACAACAATTCTGTTTGATCTCGCTCTCAGCTTCCACCCTAGCTCCCTGAAATCCTGCCTTATAGCCCTATCCCTCTTTCTACCTATGTCATTGATACCTATGTAAACCACGATTTGGGGATGGTCACCCTCTCCCTTCAGGACCCCAAAGACACGATCTGAGACATCACGGACCCTGGCACCTGGGAGGCAACACACCAACCGTGTGTCTCTCTCGTTCCCGCAGAATCTCCTATCTGTTCCCCTAACTATGGAGTCTCAATGACTAATGCTCTCCTCCTCTTCCCCCTTCCCTTTTGAGCAACAGGGACAGACTCTGCGCCAGTGACCTGTACCCCATGGCTTACCCCTGGTACGTCGTCCGCCTCAACAGAATCCAAAAAGGTATACCTGTTACTGAGGGGAGCGTCCGCAGGGGATCCCAGCACATTCTTCCTGTTCCCTTTCCGTCACCTGACTGTAACCCATCTACTTTTTTCCTGTACTTGTGGTGTGACGATCTCCCTGTAATTCCTGTCAATCACCCTCTCAGCCTCCCGAATGATCCGAAGTTCATCCAGCTCCAGTTCGCTAACGCAGTTTCCAAGGAGCTGGAGTTGGGTGTACTTCCTGCAGATGAAGTCAGCAGGGACACTAGTGGCGACCCGTACCTCCCACATCCTACAGGAGGATCATGCAACTGCCCTTGCATCCATTGCCATTGTTCTGAATTCTAAAAAGTATACTATTGGAAAAAAGAACATCAGTAACTTACCAAATCGGCGCTTTTTGGTTAGAGGAGGAAGATGGGTGGGAGACATTACTTTAGTAGTGTTTCGGGTAAAGCAACCGCCCAAATATATTACCTCACTTACTCAACCGTATCGTGTCTGCTCCTGCTCGACGCGCACTCCGCCTATTCACGAGGTAAGTTTTTAAAGGAGAAGCTTACTTTCCCAGGCTGCCCTCACGCCTCCTTCCGGACTCCCGCCGCTGAAACGACAGAAAGGCCGCAGTCACGCGAGGTAAGACCTTTATACTCCTGAAGCTTACCTTCCCAACGCTGCCCTCGTGCCTCCTTCTGGACTCCCGCCGCTGAAACGACTGAAAGGCCACAGTCACCCGAGGTTAGACCTTTATCCGTGACAAAAAGTCATAGATTCTGGTGGAATAAAATTCTGCTTCTGCTGCTGCTGCTGTGGTTTACATCACTGCATGAATGCCCAGTTTTGAGCTGCAATAAGTACAAGGTAATGTCCCCCAGTTCAGACCGAGCCCCCATCGCCCTTGTGCGCAGTGACCTACTATGTTTTCTGAAGTGGTAACACTTCCATTTTAATATTCTCATTCTTCTGACGGTCTTTCCATGGTGTCATGCCTCCAATTTGACACATTCTTCAAAACCTTTAATATATTCATCTGATCCTTTTCCCTTCCAGGAGGGCCATCTTTGGGCTGCACGGTGGCTCAGTAGTTAGTACTGCTGCTTCACAGCACCTGGGATGTAGGTTTGATTCCACCCTTGGCGACTGTCTGTATGGAGTTTGCATATTCTCCCCGTGTCTGCGTGGGTTTCCTCCAGGTGGTCCGTTTTCCTCCCACAGACCAAAGAGGTGCGGACTCGGTGAACTGGCCATGCTAAATTGCACATCGTGTTGAGGAATGTGTTGGTTAGGTGGGTAATCGGGGGCTGGGTCTGCATGGAATGCTCTGAGGATCGGTGTGGACTTCTTAGCCTGGAGGACTTGTTTCCACACTGTCGGAAGGTTTTTAAAGTGAATGTTTCTCTCCCTGACCATGATGAAGAGCTCTGTAGTGTCAATGATGCTAGCGTTATGTCGTTTAGAACCAAGGTATTTGTGCACCTTGCAAGGTCATTTATTTCTCAGTGTTTGGTGATACATGTTGGATAGGGCGTTTGAGCAACTTTGACACACGTTTTTGGAATTTATTCGAAAACACAAATTGCTGAAGAAACCAAGCAGGTCTGGCAACATCTGGAGAGTGAAAGCAAAGTTAAGCTGTTGGATCCAGTGATGCCTTTTCAAAGCTCCCAGTTTCTCCAGCAATTTTTCTTCTGGTTTCATATTTCCAGCACACACGGGTTCCTTGTTTTGTTGAAAATTCAGTTAGTGCAGATTCATTTCTGGAGAAACTCAGCAGGTCTAGAGAATCTGTGGAGACAGAGAAACAGAGTTAATGTTTCAAGTACAGCGAGACCCTTCTTCAGAACTGAAAAGGATTGGAAAATGATCTTTTTAACACATTGACAGAGGTGGAGGAGGGGTGACAGAAAACAGAGGGTGTGGGTGAGCAGTGCAAAATACAAATCGTCTTTTAATTGTGCTGAAAGAGAAGCAGATGTACAATGGGAGTAAATAAAGGTGTGAATGGGAGAGATGGGTTCTGTCTATTGAATGCAAATTATTGAAAGTATTGTGTGAAAGATAAAATGTTGCCTTATTAGGGCAGTGAGAGGAAAGTTCAGCGAAATCCACATTTCCTGTCTTTCTTCTGGGCAGATGTGGACAGAGACAATTTGTAGATTGGCAGTTGTTGTGGTGGAGGAGACTTCAGTGCAGTAACAAACTCTCGATTGGCTCTTAGGAAAACGGTTACATGTGGCATCGCATGTGGATGACACAGCAGAATCATCGAGCCTGTGCAGAGAAAGCATCACCTTTCTCCTCTCTCTCTATCATTGTTATAGTAACTGGGGATGGGCACTAAGACCAATAGCAGGCAATGTCAGCATCGCACCCAGATCAGGTATTGTTGTTACATGAAATGTGTCGGAGCGAAAGGGGTTAACTGGAGCTGTTTGTTCTGTGACTCGAATTAATGTCAGTCACCATGGATACGAACTGTGTCACTAGAGGGTTTCCCACTTCTATTACTAAGGGGTTTCTTCCAATACGTTACCCGATAGTATCAGTGGCTGTATCATCCTCAACACGATTGGGATCAACAGCTCCAGAGAGTGAGAGAGATCAGAATCTTTGAACAGCAGATAGGGATGTTCCAATTAGGGATCAGAATGTGAGAACAATGAACTGGAATGTTCCAATAACGGATCAGAATCCCAGATCCATAGACGGGAATGTTACAACAACGTATCACATTCTGAGAGTAATAAATTGGCATGTTCCAACAATGGACAGCAATTTATCCTATGGCCTTTACTTGCTTTCTTTCGACTGGGTACCGTTAACACGTCGGATAGAAGCCGTACTGATGGTTATTCAGGCGGGTTACTATCCCATCCTCGCTTTTGTTGGTGTTCCCGGTAAGTATTTCTACCTCTGTCCATTTATTAATTCTGTAAGCCTTTGTGAACATCATCTCAATTTCTAAGTTCTGTATTTGGCAAAGATGGAAACTATTGTATTCACTTTCAATTACAAACTTAATTCTTATTCCATGGCTTTTTTTCACCTCCACTTACAAACATCTGAGGAGGAATAAAAGTGTTCATAACCACCATTGGCCCATTTTATCCTGAGCTGATTGGGATCACAATATTCCCTTTATCGCCAATAATACTGCCAGTTTTCGCTTCTGCCTCAGTGCTGTTTCTGAATAAACTATCATCTACATCTTTCCAGTTGCAGTTATCTTCTGGCCACATTTGCAGTTACTAAAATTTTGATTGTATATTTATTGTTGTCTCTACCTGGACCTATGCCAGTTGCAAAGTGTGAAACCAGTGTGATTCGAAAATGAGGTGGTCACAGCTTTCAGCATAACCCGTCGATGGCCATCAAATGACAGTTTCATTGAACTGTTTAGATTCTCGAACTCTCCGAGGCGGAGTGGGTGCCGTGTCCATCATCTCCTAAGTGCAGTGCTGCGATGTGTCCACTTGGTGATAGAGGCCATCTCTCTTCACATAGCCCCCACTGACTCACTACTGAGTGTAATACATTACCCTGTCTCCACATAAGAAGGTACAGAAAATCTTCCAGAAATTCTACAGGACAGTGACATAGAAAATGAGAAACTGTGGGAAATTAGAATTAATAAAGAGGAATTACTCAAAGCTAATTCAACTGAAGTTTGATACGTTGCTCTGGTATGTCCCAGAGTATACATGAAGGTGGCAATAGAGCTCTTCAGTCTAACCAGTCCATGTCAAACATAATCCGAGACTATCCTAGCACCAGCTTCCTGGGCCTGGCCCATCTCTCTCCAACCGTTTCCTGTTCATGTACTTATCAAAATGTCATTTAAAACTTGTAACGACAAGAAAGAATTATTGGTTACCCTTCAAAATCCTTTAGATTCTGGAGTTTCTGGTTCCTACACAACGGAAAGTAGCTGTTCTAAACCAAATAAAATCTGTAGTGGGAGGGAAAACAAAATGAAACTAAATTTTGGGCAACGAGATGTCTGCTATGAGGAAAATATTGGAATCTTTTATGAGAACTATGAAAACTAGACAGTTGGGGAATCGTGACATGACTTGGCCGAAACAACTTAGATTCAGGAAAGGAAAGTCATCTTTAATAAACCTGTGAAGTTTGTGTTAATTAAATTTCAGTCCACAAATTTCAGGTGTGTGTCCAAGTTATCCCCAGAAATGTCTTCCATTGCTGCTTCACCATCTTCACGACTAAAATTCTATTCCTATTAACTCTAGCCAGTTCCTCCCTCATGTCTTTGCAATTTCCTTACTCAATTATAATCGTGTCACATGTAAATGTGAGCAATATACTTAATCTGAAAGAAGGAAGTTTGAGAGATAAGACATGGAGAAATATTGGAGTATTTATTAACTCGACATATGTAATGTATGTATGAGAGAGAGAGAAAGAGAGAGAGAATATGGATGATGAGATGTAAAAATAGAGAAAAATAGATTATTGACAGAAGTAGATGCACTTTCCTATTTGTTTTGGCAATTCCTGTGTGTTTCGTCCCTTTATCCAGTGCATGTACGACAGAGTAGTATGCATGTAATAGTTGAAGCATCCACACATGAGAACCAGTGGGAGTGGTGTATTTGACTTGACAGAACACTTTTGATATGGTTACACACAGGTGATTGAGTAAAGCTGGAGTCCGGGGTAAGGGGTAACATACTACATGGATTGAAAATTGTTCAGGTGAAACAACACAGACAGTCGAGCCCTTTTGTAGACGGAACGCTGTTACTTATGGGGTATCACATGTACCAGTGTTTGGTAATTTGAAAGGCATTCCACAATTTGGATGTGGCCAGCAATAGCATACATCTCATTTTGTAATGATTAAATGGTGCGAGGTTGGGAAGTATTGTTGTCCAAAAGGACCTGCATGCCCTTGATCATTGGTCGCCAAAATTAGTATATCTAGGGGTATCAGTAATGACGGAAATAAATGGTATGTTGTCCTTCATTGCAAGATTATTCAAGTACATAAATAAGACCACATTTTTGCACTTGTAGAGCCTTGATGAGAGTGTATTTAGAGCCATTGTGTGCAGATTTTATCTCTTTTGTAAGGAAAGCTCTCCTTGCCACAGACACGGTGCAAACAGGTATCGCCAGTCTAATCCCTGAGATGATGGTACCATGAGGACAGAGCGAAGAAACTGAGTGTTTAATCTACAGCGCTTTGATAGAATAAGAGATAATTGCATTAAAGGTGAGGTTTGGCAGTGAACAGTTATGTCCAAGAAAGACATTGATAGGGTGAGAAATTCCATACAATACCCATGTAAATACATGTGGATTTTCCATGTAAAATGACATAAAGCCCCATGTCGATTAAGAGAGAAGTGCTAGCTCTGAATTAACTCTCCTCAAATTAATGTGTCACCCTACACTGAACACCATGTTGTTCACAATCCCGAAATTAGCCATAATACCTTACTTCTGAAACAGAAAGCCATTCCAACCATATGCTGATCTTGTCAGTGGATGCCACCTTGAGATTTTGCATAAAACATTAGGCTTCCCACCTCACTGCGAGAAAACCTCTTTAAAGTACCACATGTGTACCACGAGCAATGGAGACACAATTAACAGCGTGAAGCAGACTATCTGTGCAGCCTCTGTTCCATTTGCTTGTCATGTTGGAGCATCAGTTACCTCACTCTGTTTCCATGTGAGTGATTATAGGGGCTGAATGGCCTCTTCCTGTTCATATTTCAGTGACTCAAGTAACTGTACAGCAGTGCCTAGTGCCTAATTGGGCTTCCCAACGGTTCCTGTGTCACAGCTCGATGTGCAAACTAGAGTGACAATGCTGTAACTGTATGAGGTTGTTTTGTTCTAGATTCTTTTAAAAGAGAGATTGAACAAGAGGCACAACGCTGTCTAGTTAATAAAACTTGAGTAAACAGCTTGAGAGGCTTCGGTTTTTTCACAACATCTGTCAACTATTTCACTGAAGCAGCTATGAATAAATGTGAACAGAAAGGCGCCAAAGACTTCTGGGGAAGAGAATTCCCATTCGAAATGCCCGTTTAGAATTTCTTCTCATCCATCTTATCGAATCAGAAACTCACACAGCACAGAAACAGACCCTTTCGCCCAACTTGTCCACGCTGACCAGCTATGTAATCTGATCTATTTCCATTTTCCAGTATTTGGCCGATATCCATCTCAACACTTCCTATTCGTTGACCAATCCTTGTACCCTTTAACTGTGTAAATGCACCCATCTCCACCACTTCTGACTGCACTTTTTGTACACACACCACTCTCTGCATGAAAATGTTACCCCACGTTCCCTTCTATATCTTTCCCCTCTCACCTTCAACATATGCACTTTATTTTTTGACTCCTGGGAAACAGATCTTGGCTATTCAGACTGTTCATGCTCCTCATGATTTTATAAACCTCTGTAATGTCACCCCCCAGCCTCCAACACTCCAGGGGAAAAAGCTTCAAACTATTCAACGTCTCCCGATAGCTCAAACCCTCCAATCCAGGAGCATACTTGTGAATCTTTTCTGCTCCTCTCAAGGTTAACAACGTCATTCCTTTAGCAGAGCCAACCAAAATGTGCGCAAAATTTTTAACGCGGCCTCATCAACGTCCTGCACAGGAGCAACATGCCATCCCAACTCCTATACACAATGCTCTGACTGATTAGGGGAAGCGTGACAAAGGTGTTCTTCAACATCCTGTCTCCCTGAAACTCCACTTTCAAACGACTAAGTGCCTGCACCCAAGGTCTCTTTATTTGGCAACTCTCCCAAGGGCACTAGCATTAATTTTATATGTCCTGCCCTGCTTCACCTTACCAAACGCAAAACCTCTCATTTATCTAAATTAAACTCCATCAGCCACACTTTGACCCACTGGTCCATCTGATCAAAGTGCCATTGCACTCTGAGATAATCTTCACCACGACCCACTACACCACTTTGTGATGTCATCTGGCAACTTACTAACCATGTCTCTGAAATTCACATCCAAATCCTTTATATTAATGATAGAATGCAGTGAAATCAGCACTGTTACTTGCGGAACACCGCTTGTCACTGGTCTCCAGTCTGTAAAGCAATCCTCTACCTTCCAGCCAATTTTGAATTCAATTGGCTATCTCCCCTGGATCCCATGTGTCCTACCATTAATAACCTGTCTACCATTCAGAACCTTACCAAGCAAATCCCTAAAGTCCATATAGACAATGTCTGCCACACTGTCTTCACCAACCTTCTTTATCACATCTTCAAAATAATCAAGTTAGTGAGACATGTTTTCCACCACAGAAAGCCATGTTGACTATCTCTTATCAATGCTTGCCTTTACAATTGCATGTAAATTCTGTCCCTCAGAATACCCTCCAACAACTTACACAGCACTCTTGTCAGGCTCACTGGTCGATGGTTCCCTGACTTGGCTGACATGTCAGGCTCACTGGCGAATGGTTCCCTGACTTGGCTGGTCATTGATTCCTTTTCTAGTCCTACTCCTCCACTGGCCACAACAAATTTTAAATGAAACCAGATTGGTGACGTGGTCGATGATATAGATCTCAGACTGGGTCAGAATCGGTGTTCGGAACAAATCAGGCAGTTTTCTTTAATCTGCTAAAAAGCATGTTTATGACCAAAATAACGTTACTCAAGCTATGATGAAAAGAAGAATGTAAAACAGTTTGGATCTGCAAATATGTACATTGATATTTTCCCTTTCTCAAAGTAATGACACACACACACACAAACACACACACACACACACACACACACACACTCTCACACACACACACACACACACACACACACACACACGTAGGTTTGCTGACAAGCTTTAATGTTAATTTGAAATAACTTTGTCCACACAATAGTTGAACTCACGATAAAAGGAAAAATGTGAGATTGCCACAGATGTTGTTCTGTTTCCAAATGTGTTCTGTTCGTACAAGTTGTTGGCAATGGGATTACTTGCTGGAACAGTTAGATTTGGCTGAATTCCCTTTGTTTCAGGCAGTGGGAGATTCTAGTGAATCCTTGTCATGAATCCTCCATGAGTGGTAAAGATGACTGACCGGTGTTTTGCTCTCAGGCATTGCTGTGATGAGGAAGAAGGAAACAGATAGGGAGCAAAAAGCTGTTGCTAAACAGGGACGTTACATTGTGTGGGGCTGGATGATCACAGCAGGCCAAGCAGCATCACAGGAGCAGGAAAGCTTGACGGTTTCGGTCCTGGACGCTTCATCAGAAATGAGGGAGGGCAAGAGGGTTCTGAAATAAATCGGGAGAGAGGGGGAGGCGGATAGAAGATGGATAGAGAAGAGAATAGGTGGAGAGGAAGCAGACAAGTCGAAGAGGCAGGGATGGAGCCAGTAAGGGTGAGTATAGGTGGGAGGGTAGAGAGGAGATAGGTCAGTCCAGGGAGCACGGACAGGTCAAGGGGGCGGGATGATGTTAGTAGATAGGAGATGGGGTTGGGGCTTGAGGTGGGAGGAGGGGATAGGTGAGAGGAAGGACAGGTTAGGGAGGCGGAGATGAACTGGGCGAGTTTTGGGATGCGGTTGGGAGAGGAGACATTTTGAAGCTTTTGAAATCCACATTGACACCATTGGGCTGCAGGGTTCCCAGGCTGAATATGATTTGCTTTTCCTGCAGCCTTCGGGTGGCATTCCTATGGCATTGCAGGAGGCCCAGGATGGACATGTCGTCTGAGGAATGGGAGTGGGAGTTGAAATGGTTCGCGACTGGGAGGTGCAGTTGTTTGTTGTGAACTGAGCGCAGGTGTTCTGCAAAGCATTTCACAAGCCTCCGCTTCGTTTCCCCGATGTACAGGAAGCCACAACGGTTACAAAGGATGCAGTATACCACATTGGCAGATGTGCAGGTGAACATCTGTCTGATGTGGAAAGTCTTCTTGGGGCCTGGGATTGGGGTGAAGGTGGAGGTGTGGGGGCAGGTGAAGCACTTCCTGCGCTTGGAGGGAAAAGAGCAGGGTGTGGTTGGGCTGGAGGCGAGTGTGGAGCTGACAAGGGAGTCCCGGAGAGAGTGGTCCCTCCGGAAAGCAGATCAGGGTGGGGAGGGAAAAATGTCTTTGGAAGTGGAGTCGGATTGCAGATGGCGGAAGTGTCGGAGGATGATGCGTTGGATCCGGAGGTTGGTGGGGTGGTACGTGAGGACGAGGGGGTTCTTTTTTGGTTATTATTGCGTGGACGGAGTGTGAGGGATGAGTTACAGGAAATGCGGGAGACACGGTCGAGGGCGTTCTCGACCACTGTTGGCGGGAAAATGCGGTCCTTGAAGAATGAGGACATTTGAGATGTATGGGAGTGGAATGTCTCATCTTGAGAGCAGATGCGGCGGAGGCGAAGGAATTGCGAATAGAGGATGGCATTTTCGCAGGATGGTGGGTGGGATGAGATGTATTCCAGGTAGCTGTGGGAGTCAGTGGGCTTGAAATGGACATCGGTTTCTAGGTGGTTACCCGAGATGGAGACAGAGAGGTCCAGGAAGTACAGAGAAGTGTTGGAGATGGTCCAGGTGAACTTCAGGTTGTGGTAGAAGGTTTTGGTGAAGTGGATGAACTGTTCGAGCTCCTCGTGGGAGAACGAGGCGCCGCCGATCCAGTCATCAATGTAGCGGAGGAAGAGGTGGGGTTTAGGGCCAGTGTTGGTACGGAAGAACGATTGTTCCAAGTAACCTACAAAGAGGCAGGCATAGCTTGGGCCCATGCGGGTACCCATGGCCACACCCTTTGTCTGTAGGAAGTGGGAGGAATTGAACGAGAAGTTGTTGAGGGTGAGGACGAGTTCGGCTAAGCGGATGAGGGTGTCGGTGGAGGGGGATTGGTCAGTTCTGCGGGTCAGGAATAAGCGGAGGGCCTTTAGACCATCTGCATGGGGAATACAGGTGTATAGGGACTGGAGGTCCATAGTAAAAATGAGGTGTTGGGGACCGAGGAATTGGAAGTTCTGGAGGAGGTAGAGGGCGTGGGTGCTGTCACGGACGTAGGTCGGGAGATCCTGGACCAAGGGAGTGAAAATGGAGTCTAGGTAGGTGGAGATGAGTTCGGTAGGGCAGGAGCAGGCGTAGACAATGGGTCGACCGGGGCATTCAGGTTTGTGGATTTTGGGAAGGAGATAGAAACGGGCGGTGCGGGGTTGGGGAATGATGAGGTTGGAAGCGGTGGGTGTGAGGTCAATTTAGGTGATGAGGTTGTGGATGGTTTGGGAGATGATTGGTTGGTGCTCGGGGGTGGGGTCATGATCCAGGGGGCGGTCGGAGGAGGTGTCGGAGAGTTGGCACCTGGCCTCAGCAATGTCGAGGTCGGTGCGCCATACCATGATTGCCCCTCCTTTGTCCGCGGGTTTTGTGGTGAGATTGGGATTGGAGCGGAGGAAGCGGAGGGCTGCACGTTCTGTGGTGGAGAGGTTGGAGTGTTTGAGAGGGGTAGAGAGGTTGAGGCGATTGATGTCTCGACGGCAGTTGGAGATGAAGAGGTTGAGGGAAGATGGGATTGCTTGGGGTGGTGTCCAGGAGGAGGGCTGGTGTTGGAGGCGGGCGAAGGGGACAGTAGAGGAAGAGTTAGATTCGCGGTTGGAGAAGTAAGCGTGGAGGCGGAGGCGACGGAAAAACTGCTCAATATCCAAGCATGGGCGGTATTCGTTGATATGTGGGTGGAGGGGGACAAAGGTGAGCCCTTTACTGCTTTCTGGAAGGACCACTCCCTCTGCGACTCCCTTTTCCGCTCCACACTCCCCTCCAGCCCCACCACACCCGGCACTTTTCCCTGTAACCGCTGGAAGTGCTACACCTGCCCCCACACCACCTCCCTCACCCCAATCCCAGGCCCCAAGAAGACTTTCCACATCAGGCAGATGTTCACCTGCACATCTGCCAATGTGGTATACTGCCTCCGCTGTACCCGTTGTGGTTTCCTCTACATCGGGGAAACCAAGTGGAGGATTGGGTACCGCTTTGCAGAACACCTGCGCTCAGTTCGCAACAAACAACTGCACCTCCCACTCGTGAACCATTTCAACTCCCCCTCCCATTCCTCAGACGACATGTCCATCCTGGACCTCCTGCAATGCCATAGGAATGCCACCCGAAGGCTGCAGGAACAGCAAATCAAATTCAGCCTTGGAACCTTGCAGCCCAATGATATCAATGTGGATTTCACAAGCTTCAAAATCTCCCCTCCCCCAACCGCATCCCCAAACCAGCCCAGCTCAACTCCGCCTCCCTAACCTATCCTTCCTCTCACCTATCCCCTCCTCCCACCTCAAGCCCCACCCCATCTCCTATCTACTAACATCATCCCACCCCCTTGACCTGTCCGTCCTCCCTGGACTGACCTATCTCCTCCCTTCCCCCCCCACCCACACTCACCATTATTGGCTCCATCCCCGCCTTTTCGACTTGTCTGCTTCCTCTCCACCTGTTCTCTCCACTATCCAACTTCTATCCGCCTCCCTCTCTCTCCCTATTTATTTCAGAACCCTCTTCCCCTCCCCCATTTCTGATGAAGGGTCTCGGCCCGAAACGTCAAGCTTTCCTGCTCCTGTGATGCTGCTTGGCCTGTTGTGTTCATCCAGCCCCACACCTTGTTCTCTCGGATTCTCCAGCATCTGCAGTACCTTTTATCTCAGGGACGTTACATTGCTTTTCCCTCTCTGAGTTGAATCACACAATAATGTTAATTCGACCAACAAACTGGAACGTGTGAGGTCTCCTTGAACTTTGTCCGAGCTGTATATTTCCGCCACATTTCCTGCTCCATGTCGGTGATCCTTGCTGCTGTCGTACACAGAGTCATTTCCTAAGCAATAAATGGGTCTACTTGATTTAAAGCTATGTTGAGATGTGCCTGCGTAATTTAAAAATAAAATGTTTAATGTCTTCACAATATCTGTGTTAAAATGAATGCGTCTTACTCCTAAATATATACAGAAATTATTAGAAAAGCTCAGCAGGCTGGCAGCATCTATTATGAGAAATCAGAGTTAATGTTTCAGGCCCAGTGAGTGTTGCTCAGAACCTGTTTTATTTTTTAAATTACGTCCTCAGTTTTATTCTCACATACACGAGGAAATATCCATTAGGTATTCACCAGGGACACACTCTTCAACATCTTGTATAGTCAAGAAGAACATTTCTCGTTCTCAGGTCTGAGCTGTTCATTTTCCATAACATAATGCCTTCTTCCCAGGACAGCATATCGAGAACCATCTTTGAAAATGTTCAAACACAGTTGTGTTTTTCTTTTCAGTTTAGGGCATCATAACTACAAAAAGACCATCGAATGTGGTCTCAGCAATGCCCTGGACAGATGCAGGGAAACATGCCTAAGGTGATACTCGGCATCCTTTGCAAGAAACCACATCATTCAATTCACTTTCCAAATCACTTGCGACATCTTCAGAATAATATTATCTGAATTAGGTACCAGGCCACACAAATCCCACTGTAGCACCGACCTCTGCGTTCCTTCTCCAGTCATGTAATTTACTGTCGTCTTACACTTTCCCCAAAACATGAACTTCCCATAACCCATACTGTACTGTTTTATTTGCATTGCAGAAAGTTTGCTCATTATCATCCCCTGTCGACAGCCCGTTGTCGATGTTCTGCCTCCGCTTGACATCTTATTGGACGACTATGCTGGTGCACTTGCAAATTAAGCTCCAATCCTATCAGTCCTTGATCCAAACCGGTAATCTAGTTTCTAAACTGTTGATGACCTAACACTGATCCCTGAGGAATTCCACTAGTTGCAGCTTTCCAGACTGAAAATAAATAATTATCTCCACTCTGCATTTCCTGTTAGCTAACCAGGTTTCGCTGTGTAGCAGCCGGGAAATGTTGCATGGCCTCTCCTGTGGTGTGCAACTGGTTGTCGAGGTGTTTCTGAGCTCAGCAATACACCATTAGGGCTATTTGTTGTCAGATCATCAGGGAGAGGTTGTACTTTCAACGATTCTGACCCTTGAGCGTTTAAAAAACAAGCACAGAATATAGACTGACATTTGAGTACAATGTTGCATGGTCAAAAATGCTGTCTTTTCGATGCAGCAATAAATCTCGTCTGCCCTTTCAATCAGGTGCTCAATTTCCCATGGACACGTATTGAGGAGGAGGGGAGATATCCTATCAGTCTTGTTCACATTTGTCCCTTAAACAACACCACGAATACAAATAATCGTAATGATTAATTACATTTTTGGCTGTGGGTGCTGTTTGGAAAAATTGCTGCAGTCGCTACACAATAAAATTGTAAAAAATGTCTTTGACGAGTGACCTTACAGACGTATGCAAAGTCATAAGGGGCACAGATGTGTAAACAGCCAAGGTCTTTTACCCGGGGTGGGGGAGTCCAAACCTAGAGGGCATAGCTTTAAGGAGAGAGGGGAAAGATTTAAAAGGGACTTAAGGGGCAACATTTTCATGCAGAGGATGCTGTGTTCATGGAATGAGCTGCAAGAGGAAGTGGTGGAGGCTGGTACAATTACAAAATTTAAAAGGCATCGGGGTGAGTATATGTTTGGGAAGGCTTTAGAGAGTTATGAACCAAATGCTGGCAAATGGGCCTCGGTTTATTTTGGATATCTGGAAGGTATGGACTGGTTGGACTGAAGGGTCTGTTTGCATGCTGTATATCTCTATTTCTCTCTGACTCTATGCCTGAATATTTTATTCCAGTCCTGCATAACTTCTGAGAGAGGAAGAATGATCTCCAATATCATTGTCACGACCACAACTGTTGGAATGGGGATTTCCTTTCCCTCCGTGACAGCTTCGAGGGTTGGAGTGAGAGAACAACACACAGGATATTAGCTGCAGATAAAAAGCATGGGGCTGGATGAACACAGCAGGTCAAGCAGCATCATAGGAGCAGGAAACTTGACGTTTTGGGCCTAAACCATTCATCAGAAATGGGGGAGGTGAAGAGGGTTCTGAAATCAATAGAGAGAGAGGGGGAGGCGGATAGAGGATGGATAGAGGAGAGGATAGGTGGAGAGGAGCCAGACAAGTCTAAGAGACGGGGATGGAGCCAGTGAAGGTGAGTGTAGGTAGCGGGGTAGGGAGGAGATAGGTCAGTACAGGGAGGACGGACAGGTCAAGGGCGCGGGATGATGTTAGTAGATAGGAGATGGGGTGGGGCTTGAGGTGGAAGGAGGGGATAGGTGAGAGGAAAAACAGGATAGGGAGGTGGAGATGAGCTGGACTGGTTTGGGGATGCGGTTGGGGGAGGGGAGATTTTGAAACTTGTGAAATCCACATTGATGCCATTGGACTGCAGGGTTCCCAGGCTGAATATGACTTGCTGTTCCTGCAGCCTTCGGATGGCGTCACAGTGGTATTGCAGGAGGCCCTGGATGGACATGTCGTCTGAAGAATGAGAGGGGGAGTTGAAATGGTTCACGAGTGGGAGGTGCAGTTGTTTGTTGCGAACCGAGCGCAGGTGTTCTGCAAAGCGGTCCCCAAGCCTCCGCTTGGTTTCCCCGATGTAGAGGAAGCCACAACGGGTACAGCGGATGCAGTATACCACATTGGCAGATGCGCAGGTGAACATCTGCGTGATGTGGAACGTCTTCTTGGGGCCTGGGATTGGGGTGAGGGAGGAGGTGTGGAGGCAGGTGTAGCACTTCCTGCGGTTACAGGGAAAAGTGCCGGGTGTGGTGGGGCTCTAACCCTAACCCTAACCCTATCCCGCCCTCTTGACCTGTCCGTCCTCCAGGACTGACCTATCTCCTCCTTACACCCCTACCTACACTCACCTTCACTGGCTCCATCCCCGCCTCTTCAACTTGTCTGCCTCCTCTCCACCTATCCTCTCCTCTATCCAACCTCTATCCGCCTCCCCTCTCTCCCTATTTATTTCCGAACCCTCTTCCCCTCCCCCATTTCTGATGAAGGGTTTAGACCCGAAACGTCAAGTTTTCCTGCTCCTATGATGCTGCTTGACCTGCTGTGTTCATCCAGCCCCATGCTTGTTATCTCGGATTCTGCAGCATCTGCAGTACCTTTTATCTCGGATCAAAGCTGCAGTTGGCCAATTGGACCCTCGAGCCTGCTGCTCAATTTAGAAAGAGCAAAGCTGATCTGTTTGTGGCTGAACGCCCTTTTCCTGTTTATTCCCAGTAATGGACTCGCTTGTCCATTTAAAGTCAGTTGAGATCCGCCATGAATAACTTCACTAACCCAGTCTTCACTGTTCCCTGGGGATGAGAACACCGCAGACAGCACAATATTAAAGAGAAAGAAATATTCTTATCTCGATGTTAATTGGGAGAGTCCTTGAAGTGTGTTAACCTCACAGCAAGTTACCTCCTCTTTCAAGAGCACAACAAATAGAAACAGATATAGACCATTCATCCCCTCAAACCTGTTCCATATTCCGATTTACTCTGTTCAGTAAAGTATTTATCAATCTCAGCCATCACTGCTCTCTTGGGAAAATATTCCCTCTACCTTCAGAGCAGACAGTATAAAAAGTTGGAGCAGAATTAGCCATTTGGCCCATCAAGGGTCTCTGCTGTTCAACTATGCTTGACATGCTTCTCAAAACAATTCTCTTGTCTTCTCACCATAGGCCTTGATCTGCTTAATGATCAAAACGTATCTATCTCTGTCTTAAAAACATGACTGTGTCTGTGTCTCTATATGCTCTGTGTGTGTGTGCGCGTGTGTGTGTGTGTGTGTGTGTGTGTGCGCCGGCGCGCGTGCATGTGTATTTCTCCTCAGGACTCAGGAGATAGGGTGGTCACAAAGGATTGTTCATCAGACTGGAAGCCTGCGACCAGCAGTGATCCACAGGGATCCGTGTTGGATTTACTTTTGTTTGTCATATAAATAAATGATTCACATGAAAATTATAGAAGGCATGATTAGCAAGTTTACAGAGGACACTGAGATTATTTTAATGTAGACGGGGAAGGGTAAAATAGATTATAAAGAGATCTTGAACAATTGGATGGATGAATCATAAAAATGTAACAAATCCTTTGGTCCAACATGTCCATGCTGACCAGTTATCCGAAATTAATCTCATCCCATTTGCCAGCATTTTGCTTATATTCCTCTGGACCCTGCCAATTCATATACCCATCCAGATACCTTTAAAATAGTGTTTTCACAAGCTTCCAGCACTTTGTCTGGCAGTTCATTCCTTTTTTTGGTCTTTCCCCTCGCACCATAAACCTGTGCCTCCTAACTTTTGACTCCCCATACTCTGGGGGAAAAAAACCTTTACTATTGACCCTATCCACGTCCTTCATGATTTTGTCAACATATACAAAGTGCAAATTTTACTCCAATAAACACGAATTGCTGTGCTTTCTGTTATCCCGGGCCTAAATTCTGAAATTCAAGGCATCCTTCTCGATCAAGTCACAATTCTAGAAAAAAATTCAACCAACTTGTTCAAACATATTATGAATCAGCTCTGTGGGATTTGAATCTCGACCTTTATGCCCAGAGGTAGGGATATTACCACTGCACTGCAATAGTCCCTGATTCTGCAACATTAGTCTTCTGTAAATTTGCTGATCAACCTGTTGTGAATTGCTGTGACACACCTCTGCGACTGGCAGGGCTTGAATACAGAACTTCTGGTGCAGAGCAACTGCCATTACCACAGGTTCACGGATGGGAATCGCATCCAGAGCTCTGTAACAGAGGTATTGGCACTATCCATTACACAAGACCTAAGTCATGCCCAGATTTTGAGTCACATTTTGCGCGCCAACTATCAACTGAGTTTGCATTTATCAAATTCCGGTTAACTTTACTGAATTACACACGGAAGATTTTGCAGTGTTGAACAAATGCAAGGTACATGCCTCAACTACAGGATGTTGAGTGCATGTGCTCTGCCATTGGGATAAGCTATCAACATCTTTAATTACTTGGCCATGATTTCCAATTTAAATGGCTATTATCTGTCGAATGAAACGTCAGGGAAAGTAATCCTGCAGACACACTCTGCACTATGAAGATTCTCAAATAGATATTATTACAAAAGCCAGATACGACAAAGAGCATAATTTCCTGCCCCAAAAGACTGCATTGCAGATCACTATTTCCCGCCTCGAAAGTGTTACTGCCCTCCTCTTGAAACCATTAAATGTTACAAAGCAACAAATTATATTCCAGCGTTTCCTCACCACTGGCTAGTCTGCAATCTACTCGCCACCCCTCCTCCTGCCCGCACAAGGCAAACCAAGCACAGGTTCTTGGAAAAAGTAAAGACCAGAGTTTGTAGGACTTCTGGAGATGGGAAGGTCTTTCAAAACTTTTCAGGGTTGTGTACGGCGTGGGAATATCACTCACTGGGCTGTGACGTGGCAGATTGTGTTGAATTTGCATAAATGCAAGACATTGTTTTTGGAAAAACAAACAAGGCAGCACTGAGACAATTTAAATTAGGACCTTTGGTAGTGTTGCAGAACAGAGACTAGATTGTCAGGTACAGTTCTGTGAAGTCTGTGTCACATATGGTCAGAGTGGTTAAGAAGATATTTAGTACGCTGCCTCCATCGTTCAGACATTGAGTTTAGCCGTTGGGATGTCATTTCCAGACTATACAGGACTTTAATGAGGCATTTTCTGAAGTATTGTGTCCAGTTCTGATTGCACTGTTATAGGAAGGATAATATTAATCTGGAGAGGGATCAGCAGAGATTTACCGGGATGTTGCTGGGAATGGATGGTTTGAGTTATTAGCAGAGGCTGGATAGACTGGGACATTTCTGAGTTGTGCGTAGGAGGTTGAGGGGTGACCTGATTTAGGTTTATATATCATGAGGGGTACAGATAACTTCAATATTAGGTACCTTTTTTCCGTTGGTGGAGGATTTCAAGACGATGAGGATATTTCAAATTTTGAGGAGCAACCATTTTCTTAAAAAGACATGAAGGTCAATTATTTTACTGATGGGCGTTCGTGTATCGAATGAACTTCGACACGAAATGGTGGAAGTGGGTACTGTTCGAACGTTGAAAAGACATTTAGATAAGTACATGAAGAAGAAATCAGTTTGGATGGTGTTTTGAGCTCCTGCCCTCCCAGTCCCTCTCTAAATAAATCCTTGGTGGTTCTCATCCACTGCTGCCACCTGTGCAGTGGCGTGAGAAGACCAGCAGTGTGTGGCATTGCATCACATCAAACAGCACAGATACTGTCAGACCTGCCCCACACGGAGACACACACACACAAATACGCCGATATTTACACAAATAAGGGGAGCCTATCGGAATTTCTCTGGCTCTGTAATTTGTCATTATTTCATTCATTCCATCTGGTGTGTGTCAGGATTTCTGTTTTTCCGTGGACAGCATTTCATTATTTCAGTCACTCCATGAGAGTCCATCAGTATTTGTTCACTCCAGTGAGTGTGACAGTATTTCAATTGCTCCATGGGGACGATGACTCTATGAGATTTTCAATGCTTGATGATTTCGGATGTAAGGACAAGTTGGGAGACTCGGAAATATTACAGGTTAGTTTCAGTATCTGAGCTGTCGGAAGGAGGAGGTGTAGGAGGGAGACTCCGTGCTCCTTTCCTGGGAGCTGGTGGAGACGATGTGTTGTGAGTGCACCCTCCTGCCCACAGAGACCGTGTGGATTCTATTTGTACCGGCTCGAAATAAAATGGAAATTGCATCAGGAACACGATTTCTCAGACGTGCCAGGTGGAAATGGAACTGACAGACGTTGTAAAGTGAGAATTACCCTTCACTGAACAGGGATCCTTACTCGGTCGGTGGGACCTGGGTGTTTTGGAATCTCCACATGGGTCGTCCCGGTTCTCACCGGCTCGGACCAGGATTCGTTCCACAAGGCTGGGGGAGGGGTGTGAGAGAACTGACGTCGGGGACACCATTACTCGGCTGAGCACTTTCTGTCCTATTCCAGGCTGTTTATCCCAGAATGAGAGCCAGGAAGAGAGGGAGGGAGGGAGGGTGAAAGTGGTTTATCCTGCTGTTAGTGCTGGTGTAGGTGAGGGAGAAATGGTGAGGTGGCCGGAAGGAGCCAGTCAACAGTGTTGTATCGATGACAGATAATAGGTACTGCAGATGCTGGAGAATCCGAGATAGCAAGGTGTGG
The DNA here is from genome assembly GCA_024137785.1 of Ginglymostoma cirratum. Classification (NCBI taxonomy): domain Eukaryota; kingdom Metazoa; phylum Chordata; class Chondrichthyes; order Orectolobiformes; family Ginglymostomatidae; genus Ginglymostoma; species Ginglymostoma cirratum. The sequence goes on from JAHRHZ010000110.1 coordinate 458,683, forward strand.
AGCTGGATGAACACAGCAGGCCAAGCAGCATCACAGGAGCAGGAAAGCTTGACGTTTCGGGCCTAGACTCTTCATTTCCGATGAAGGGTCTCGGCCCGAAACGTCAAGCTTTCCTGCTCTTGTGATGCTGCATGGCCTGTTGTGTTCAACCAGCTCCTCACCTTGTTCTCTCTAGTGTTCGATCCATGCAGTGTTTTCAGTGAAGGGCAGTAGCGGAGGGGGGACAGAGAGTGAGAAAGAGAGATAGAGGGAGAGATAGAGAAGGTATGATGGAGCAGACATAATACGATGATACTTATCCTGACAGAGCAGGAAATGTTATTGTTGCTTGTCCTGTGTTGCTGGACATTTCTTCAGATTGCAGATACTGCACTGAGCTGGGTGGTGAGCTCAGACCATGCTCGGTGGGTCTGAGTGTGGTTTCCTCTGTTAAAGACTGGTCCTCCTTTGTACTAGCCCACCCACCAGGACCTCCATGTCCCTGTAAACAATTTTGGTGCAATTGTCCCTTATATGCCAGGCTCGCGTTAAACTGTGCAGGAGGCTCCGAACTGAGAAAGTTCAAATGTGTGCCCATTGGACTTTTAAAGATGGCACCTGCACCAGGAATCATGGAATAGCCGGGCCATCCAGGCAATAGGAACTATTACCAGCCATGATGGGTGGGAGAATCAGGCTAGCGCTGAATGTGAGGAATGGCATGTGCTGGGGTAGGTAGATGATTAGGGGAGTTTGATAAGATAGTATCGGAAAACTAGCTCGGCCTCCTGCAGACTAACCTCTGTCACACTCAATTAAAATGTCACTGAGACAAATTATTGTTAGGTTCAACCCAATGAGCCAAAGACTGTGCTCACCACAGTCTCAGTCACAAATGCAGAACAAATGCTAAATTCAAAACTCTTCATCATCTGAACTCACAGCAATGTCCTATTCATGCATCATTCCTGAAAAACTGACCCATGTTGCAAGATGACATCAAAATGTCGGCATGTCAGCATTCTAAAACATGTGAACACAGCCTTCCACGACATTGTCTCTCAACACCCCCCTCTCTGTCTAAATATCCAACCTGTCCCATTTGTTCATATTTTAACTGATTCGCCACCATCTCTCTATGGCAGTGATGTTCACACCCATGGCACCCCTTGTCATAGCACATAGGAGATATGGAGCTGTAAATGGATGGGAGCCACACATCTTATCACTTCCAGCATTGGCTACAAGTTTCTCCACGCTGGGCAGCGATTTAACACAGTGTTGCCGAGCACTGCACTGGGGTTGTTTATACAGAGCTACACGCTGGGAGGGTAACTGCTCCGGGTTCACAGATCAGTTCAGTGGTGTTCACTTCACAGCCCCCTGTGCCGGAGAGATATCAGGTCCGGATTTATAGATCAATGCACTCGTGTGGTCTGCACAGCTCGCCACACTAGACAGACATCTAGTCCGGGTTTATCGATCAGGACACTGGTTTGGTCTGCACAGGTCCCCGTGCAGGCCTGATATCGAGTTGAATGATAAGGTTTGCACACTATCCCACTCTGGACAGATTGCTAGTTGGATTGAGGAGTACACTCGCCTGGTCTGCACAGTGTTCCATGCTGAACAGGTGTTTCATCTGGGTTTGTGGTATCTGGGCTGGTTCTATGAGGTGGATCGAGAATGTGAGATAACTGACCAGTTCAGCTGATCTGGAAATGCCTTTAATTTGTGTTTGGCAGTTGTGTTGAGTTTGGGGAGAGATTTCCACCGCGAGGCTGAGGGGGTCTCACCAAAACTGATGGGCAGAAGGGCCTTTGTGATGTAGATCTTTATGACTCCATCACATTCTGTAACCGACACTCCCCAGAACATTCTGTAACCGACATTCCCCGGAACATTCTGTAACTGACATTATTTGTGAACCGTTGGATGTCAGTTAATTGAACGAAAGATATGATCCTGAATGAAAAGATCCCGTTCCATGAAGAAGGAGACACTATTTCAAAACTCCCTCAGGCAGTTAAACGGGTGAATACATTTTCCCTGTGTTCATGTTTCTTCACAACCGTAAATTGAACACAATTTAGACTAAAAGACAGAAATTTCCAACCTCTGTTTATCTGCAAGAAACGGGGAGAGAATCCTTCAGGAAGGCAACATCTTCACCCTCCTTATTAGGAACTGTAAGGAAGTGACCTCTGTCTGCTCTCGGGTAATCGAGTCTGTGGGAATGTTCTAGTAACCGTCTGTTCTTATGGATGTGCGTTCGTGTCTTTAGGGAGGGAGTGCTTGTTGTGTTTTACGTTACATATCTTGTAAAAAAAGGAGACATTACCGTTTGTTATTTCTGATTTTTTTTTTCAATAAATCATTGATACATTTGAAAATGTCACTGGGTTCTCAATAAAACTGGTAACGATGCCTCCAGACTGATATATAATTTATTTGTTTGCCTTCCTCACAGTTAACGTAGTGACGATCTACGTCCTGCTTTATAAAGATAGTGGATTGTCTCCATGTGTCAGATGTTACCTGGGGGCCATGGCAGTGGCGGACCTACTGGTCATTATCCTCGACCTGATATTGAGACACATTCCCATTGTTTATCCGGAACAGTTTTATTTCCTGTGGGACATCCCCATGTGTAGTATCCACGCCACCCTGCTTTCTGCAGCCACTGACTGTTCTGTCTAGTTCACCGTCACTTTCACCTTTGATCGATTTGTGGCCGTTTGTTGCCAGAAGCTGAAGTGAGAAAACGGCGGCTGTGGTTCTGGGAACAGTGACTGTGCTTAGCTGTTTAAAGAACATTTTCTGGTATTTTATGCTCAGAGCTCACTATTGGGTGGGGAACCTCCCCTGGTTTTGTTATGGAACAGTAAGTGTTCAATCATCTCTTTGTCTGGGTCACAAACGAGTTCCTCCATTACATTCTAACCCCGGCTCTCCCATTTGTCCTGATTCTGCTGCTCAATGTTATCACCGTCAGACATATTTTAGTGACCAGCAGAGCCCGCAGGAGATGCCGAGCTCACACCAGTTGGGGCGGTCAATGTGACACAGAAATGAAAAATCGAAAAAAATCCATCATTTTACGGTTTGTGATTTCGGCCCATTTCATCCTGTTATGGTCAACGTTAATGGTGTATTCTATCTGGTACCGAATGTATGATTTAGGGTATCGGTCTGTGTACCTAGGTCTCTTTGTGCAGGAATTGGGCTTCATGTTACAGCTGCTCAGTTGCTGCACAAATATCGTGATTTATGCCGTGACCCAGACTAAGTTCAGGCACCAGCTGAAGAATGTGTTGAAATATCCCTTTACCCAAATTCATCAATCAATCAAATTCACTCATTCATCAATCCATCCAGGATTTTCTCATTTCAGTTCAATGTTTCAGCAATGAAGCAGCCTGTCGCCATGGTAACAGACTGAGGGTAGTGTGGGTTTATCCAACCTTCTCCCACAGGGGGTTACAGGGAAATATGTCAATGTCTCTCTTAGCTTACATGCCAGAGAGAAAAGGCACCATTCCACTGACTGCATCCATAACTTTATTATGTAATTAACATTAATTAAGAAGTGCCAAGCAGCATAGCAAACTATATCGTTGTTTGTCTTTTTTTTTGAAGAAGCTAAACTGGAGAGAGACAGCCTCGGTCCCAAGGGAATGCCCTGTCTCTCCATCCCTCAGTCATTCGCCATCCGTCGCTCCCTTCTCACTTCCCCATCGCTCTGTTCCTCGCTCCCTCATTCTGTGGCTTGCTCCCTCGCTCTCTGTCCCTCCCTCCCCGTAACCTCCCTCCCTTGATCCCGAAGTCTATTGAATGGTTCACAGACCTTTTCTCTGGGAGCAGCATTTTGATGGGTTCACAGGCAGTAAATCAACCGAGTGGGGATATTATGATATGCCATTGCTAGAGGAACAGATGAAGGACGGGGTCACAGGCCTTTGCTGGAACAAAACAGTTGGGATAGGTTCACCAGCAGTTGCTAGGGCAACAGAGTGGGGATGCATTCAGTTCGTTACAAAGGGAACAGCGTAAGGTACAAAGGGTTCACAGGTCACTGCTAGGGGAACAGAGTAGGCATGGGTTCACAGGCCATCGTTCGGGAAAGAGAGGAGAGATTGGTTTACAGGCCATTACGAAGAGAACGGAGGAAGGAATGGCTTACACTTTGCTGCTGTGAGAACGTTTGGGGATGTTACACAGGCTGTTGCTTGGGGTACAGTGGTGATGTAGTCACAGGCAGTTGCTATGAGAACAAATTGGAGAATTGTAAGAGCATGTTGCTCAGGGGAGAAAGTGGGGATGGGTTTACGTATCGTTGTTAGGGGAACGGATTGAAATCACACAATGTTGCTAAATGAAAAGAGGCAGCATGTGTTTATATTCGTTTCCTCGGCTGTTGCAAGGAGAATATTGCGGGGACAGCTTCACAGGCAGTTGGTAGGGGAACCGAGGAAGGATGGCTTCACAGGTTGTTGCTTACAGAACAGTGGAGACAAGCCATTGCTCGATTAACAGAATGGGGACAGGATCACATTCCGTTGCTAGTGGACCAGGGTGATGACAGGTTCTCAGGCTTTTGTTATTAGGGAAGAGTGGGGATAGGTTAGCTTGCTGTTGCTATGAGAAAAGATTGTGGAAGGTTCACAGGTCCGTGCTAGGATAAAAGAGTGTGGATGGGTTTACAGGCCATTACTGGGAGATGAGAAAGGGGATAGTTTCACAATCCACTGCTCTGGAAACAGTGTGTGAACGTCTACACAGGCTTTTGCTTTGAGAGAAGAGTGGGCATGGGTTCAGAGGCCAGTGACGGGTGAACAGATTATGGAAGGGGTCGCAGGCCTTTTTCTGGGGAATCAAGTGGGGATGGGTTCACGGGCCGTTTCGAGGGTAACAGAGTGTGGATTTGTTCCAAGGTCAATGTTACGTGATCAGTCTAGTGAATGGTTCACAGGCCTTTGCTGGGGAAATAGATTGGGGAATGATTCACAAGCCGAGGTTGTTGACTTGCTCGCCGAGCTGTCTGTTCTCATTCAGACTTTTCATCACCATGCTCGGTAACATTATTGTTGAGGCCTCCAATTAAGCGATGCTGTTCTCCTCCGCTTGAAATTTATACTGCCTGGTCCGTTACAGTGAGTAGTATCATGTCTGGATTTATTCTGTATGTTTTTGTATGTAGGGTCCAATTCTATATGTTTGTGGATTGCACTGTGGGTTGAAAGTCATGCCTCGTGGAATTCCTGTGCATGTCTATGCTTGGCTTGGGTTTCTATGGTTATGTTGTCCTAGTTAAACTGATGGTCTTCATTGTCCGTCTGTTCTGCTATGAAGGAAATCTTGTCGTATCGTTTTGCTGCCATCTGATGTTTGTGCCTTCTGAGGGCTAGATTCCTTCTCTCTGTCCGATGTAATGTGTGTGGCAGTCGTTGCATGGTATTTTGTAAACTACACCAACTGGCCAAGGACCTACAACAGAGACTGAAACACCTTGTCAATGGATCACCTAATTCCATTCACTCCGCCCAAGAATTCCTCAAAACCCTCAAGGACATAGAAATCGGCGACGACAAGGTAATGGTATCCTTTTACATCACAGCATTATTCATGTCAATTGACTTCCCATGAGCCAAAGCATCAGTAGCCAAATTACGAAAGGAAATAGTAACGCAGACCAGCAGCTCCGTCAGCAATGACAACATACTCAACTTCCACAGACAACGCTGTATTAGGATATTTTATACGGGTCACCACTCACTGTAACCTGCCTGAACTATGCAGTAAAGAGGACAAGCACCAGTACAAAGTCTTCGCTATGAACAGATATCCTTGCAACTTCATCTGCAGGTGCGTACTAAATAATCAACAACGGTAGGAAACGATACTTTGTAACTCCCTGATCACACTGCCCTACATCATGAACATATCAGAACTGACAACAAGACTGCTACGACCACGAGGAATCAAGGTGGTACACAAGCCCACAGCTACTCTTCGACAAACACTCACAAAGTTTAAAGACACGATTCCCACAACATGTAGAGCCAATGTACTTTACAAAATATTTTGCAATGGCTGCCACAAATATTACATCGGAGAGACAAGAAGGAAACTAACCAATTGAATACACGAACATCAGCTAGCACCAGAACTACACGACAAACGTTCCCCAATATCAGTACATTCGGACAATGAAGGTCATCATTTTAACTGGGACAGGCTGTTGTTAGAGGCATAGAGTGAGGATGGGTCCACAGGTCGTTGCTAGGGGAACAGATTGATGATGTTTCACAGGCTGTTGCTGAGGGAGCAGAATGAGCACGGATAAATAAGTCATTGCGAAGGGAAAATCATACGGATGGTTTCACAGGCGGATTCTAGGGAAACTGTGGAAGGATGGGTTCACATCAAACATACGACAACTTCTCACCCAATCCAAAGACCCACTACCCACGATGGACAGAATCAATGTCGTAAACAAGATTTCCTCCATACTCTGTGACAAACACTACATGGGACAAAGAGGAAGGAAATTAACAATAAGGGTACACATCCATCAATTGGCTACAAAAAGCCACGACCAATGCTCACTCATCTCTACCAACATGCATAAGGAGAAACACCAACTCGACTGGGACAACACCAAGATCCTGGGACAAGCAAACCAGAAGAAAACACGGGAATTTCTAGAAGCCTGAAACTCCACGAAGAAAGCCATCAATAAACACAGAGAGATCGACCCCATATATACTCCACCACGAAGGAAAACTGGAAATGAGCCAGTCCTGCTGAACGGACTCTAGAGTTTAAATAACAGGCGGGAAAACACAACAGCGCTTCATCGGAGGCTGCACTGATGATGTTACCGAGCAGGGTAATGAAACATCTGCGGAAGAACAAACCAGCTCGGGGAGCCAACCAACCACAACGTCGCTGCCATGTATCTGCGACTCGATGTATAAACCGTCCTGAACACGCTGGTAAGATTCCAGTCTGTAACTGACTCCCGTATATAGTTATTCTGCAAATAAAGAGCCCAAACCCTTTAATCGGACTCTAGTTTGTAATTCACTCTCCAGTCTCAAGTACTTCCACATGTACTGAACCCCTCAACTACTCTCCTAATTCCAACTCATTCCGTGGCACCTGTTTTTACTTTGTATATAAATTACATTTAACCCCTTGATTTGATTCCCTCCAGGGCATCTTTTATTCTATGTATAAACCAACTTGAACACCAGGATTATATTAAATTTAAAAGTCGCACCCAAGTATCTGTTATTCTATGTCCAAACCACTCGAAACTCCTGAATTAGACTCCAGTCTGTAACCTGCTCCCATGTATCTGTTATTCTCTATATAAATCATCCCAAATATCTTACTTAGATTCCGGTCTGTAACTCGCTGCCATAGAACATAGAACACAGAACAGTACAGCACAGTACAGGCCCTTCAGCCCACGATATTGTGCCGAACTTTCACCTCATCCTAAGGTCTATCTAATTTACACACCTAAATTATATTACGATCCATATGCCTATCTAATAGACGTTCAAATGCCCCTAATGAGACCGGCACTACTACCCTCTTCAGAAAAGCATTGCACGCCCCGAACACTCTCTGAGTAAAGAACCTACCTCTGACATCTCCCTTATATCGACCTCCACTCACTTTAAAGCAATGGCCTCTCGGAATAGCTACCTCCACATTAGGATGTACAGGTAAATATCTGTTTAATGTGGAATCTTTTCTAGGGGCCTGGGATGGAGGAGAGGGGTGAGGTGTAGGGGCAGGTGTAGCACCCCTTGCGGTTGTAGGGAAAGGTGCCAAGGGTGGTAGGGCTAGTGGGGAAGGTGGAACGGACGAGAGAGTCACGGAGTGCGCGGTCCCTGCGGAAGGCATGTAAGGGTGGGGAGAGAAATATATCCTTCGTAGTGTGGTCCGATTGCAGGTGGTGGAAGTAGCAGAGAAAGATGCATTGAATCCGGAGGTTAATGGAGTGATACGTGAGGACAAGGAGAGTTCTGTCTTCTTTTTTTATTGCGGGGAAGCAGTGTCAAGTTTGAGGTGTGGGAAATGCAAGAGAAGTGGTCGAGGGCGTCTTCAACCCTGTGGGGTGGAAATTGCGTTCCTTGAAAAACGAGGACATCTGGGATGTTTGGGAGTGGAATGCTTCATCTTGGGAGCAGATGTGGCGGATGTGGAGAAATTTGGAATGGGGGATCGCATCCTAGCAGGGAGGTGGATGACAGGAGTTGTAGTCCAGGTAGCTGTAGGAGTCATTGGGCTTGAAATAGATATCAGTTTCCAGATGGTTACCAGAGATGGAGACAGAGTGTTCCAGGAAGGAGAGAGAGAAGTATCATAGATGGTTTTCCAGGTGAACTTATGGTTGGGGTGGAAAGCGTTAGTAAAGTGGATAAACTGTTCGAGCTCCTGTTGGGATAGTATTGATGTGTAGATGATGCTTAGATTGATCAATTGCCCATGACAGATAAAAGAACATTAACACCATGAAGAAAACATGGAAATGTTGTTACTGTGTGAAAAGATTTAATTTCCTATCCCAGCTGAAATCCATCAATACAATCATACTGGAGAGAGGCTGTTTACCTGCTCCATGTTTGGGAAGGGATTCACAGTGATATCCAGTCTCGGGAAATACCTGCTTATTCGGACTGAGGAGAAGCTGTTCAGCTGTAGTTTCTGTGGAAAGTTTCAGGCACCAGCAAGTTCACACTGGAAAGAAACTGTTTACCTGCTCTGAATGTGGGAATGGAGTCACACCGTTCCACAACTTGCTGGTACACCAACACATTCATACTGACGAGAACATAGAAAAGGATTCATTCAGTCCATTCATTTGCAGGCTTAGCTGCCTCTGCCAGTGCAACTGTCTGTTGTTCTGCTGCGGTCAATGCTCCAGGCAATGTGCTCATCTCCTCCTTTAATTCTCACACCTCCCGAGACAACATACACAGGCTGGTCAACAGAGTCCACACATTGGGACACAGTCTTCGTTTGCTTGGGAAACCTACTGTCTCCAGACAGATCCCCGGGAGTGAGTTACAGATTGGAATCTAATCAAGGGGCTCAGGGCGGTTTACATAGAGAATAACAGATAGCCAGAAGTGAGTGACAGACTGGACTCAAATCAAGGGGATTGAGGTGGTTTAAATGTAGAATAACAGACACAGTGAAGTTAAAGGAAGCCCTTTGTGAAAATTGAATTGTGTTCATACAGTGTTCCTGTGACAGTTACAATGAAAACATTCCTACCATTTGACGGAAATCAATGTTAAAACAAGGAGTAGTCCGAAAACATCAAAAGACTTTCAAATCTAATTTAATTGAAAAGTTTAAAAAATGTTCTTTTTTAAACCACTGTCGAAAAGATGTGCGAATAAAAATAAAAAGCTTAGCTTATTCTCAAAACAGAGAAAAATCTTTTCAGAAGACAACCAATTGAACTCCGAATTTTAAATAAATGTTTTTTCTATATGCTTTTTTCCAAAGTGGCCTTAAAAGAAGGGACTGGAAAGATATTCTTGAAACAATTGAAATTTAAAATGCCTGTTTGAGATTATCGGAAGATCTGACAGTCTTTTTAAATTGAATACGTGAAAGTACAACATGATGTCTCCGAATGATTTAGGCTGTGCCCTGTCTAAGACTAGCAGAGTGAATTCTCAATGCTGTCTGCTTTAAATCTTCTCTTTCACCTTCTGTGGGGTGGATTGTGTTCTTTGAATGTGATCAGCATACTGGGCTTCTTCCAGAACCAAAGTGGATTGTGTTTTTTTTTTGTTTGTTTGGTTGGTTGTATTTTGAACATGTTTCAAGAACACAGGGAGCGAGTTGGAAGTCTTGAGGAGACACTGTTTGAAAACAGGAGAACCTTGAACTGACGACAATCATTTGAAGCTTTAATATAAGAACGCATATTAAAACCACTAAGCCTAGACATCATTGTTTCTAACATTGGGATTGATCAGGTTAGTTGATACAAATTGCTAGTTCAAATGCACAATGGGAAATTCAATTGAAATTTGAAGGGCAAATATATTTAAATCCTTGAACTTTTATTGAAAACAAGAGCCAATAGATACAGTCAAGGTGATTTTCATTTGTTTCAGAATAAAATGGGATGGATTGTTTGTTTGGGAAGAAAGTAATTGACCACTAATTAAACATGTTTTCCCAACAACACTGCTGAGGCTGGACACAACAGAAACCTTTGAGACTGTTGTTAATTTAAATTTGGAATAATTTTGAAAGAAGGAAAGGCGAGTATAATCTCACAAGTCACATTTGAGGAAATTGTAATTATCTTATTGTAAGAAAGATTAAACAAGCAAAGTAATGCATGAAACCACACAGTACTAATGTTTCTTTCTCTCTTTGATAGAGCTGTTGTAAAAACACATTTTGTTGTTTACTGTGGATAGTAAAGCTTTCTCCAGAGTTTCTGAATCAGCTAAGTCATTCGGAACTAAGTCATTGGCCACTATACCTATTTATTCTGACTCTATGCATTCTGCCTATTAACCAGTCTTCAGTTCATCCTAGTATATTGCTCTCAATTCACTGCAACTTCATTTTATAGTCTCCTGTGTGAAATATTACCAACAGCCTTCTGAAAGTATAAATACTCCACACTCACTGGTTCCTATTTCTTGATTCTGCTAGCAACATCCTTAAAAAACACATCCGGTTCTCAAATATAACTTCCCCTCAATAAGTCATCTGTTCTGCCCTCTTGGACATTTATTTTCAACATCCAGTAATCACATCCTATGCAGTAGTTATGGAAAAGGACAGACCTGATCTAAAAGTTAAATTTCTAAATTGACGGAAGGCCAATTTTGATAGGATGAGGCAAGAGCTTTCAAACAATGATTGGGAGAGGCGATTCGCAGGTAAAGGGATGGTTGGAAAGTGGAAGGCCTCCAAAAATGACATAATGAGAGTCCAGAGGCAGTATGTACCTGTTAGTGTGAGGCTGGTAGATGTAGAGAACGCTGGATGACAAAAGAAATTGAGGCTCTGGTCAAGAAAAAGGAGAAGGCAAACAGCAGGTATCGAAAGCTGGGATTGAGTGAGTCACTTCAGGAGTAAAAGAGCAGTAGAAGTACACTAAAGGGAAATTAGGAAGGTGAAAAGAGAACATGGGAAAGCTTTGGCAAATAAGATTAAGGACATTCCAAAGAGATTCGACAAATACATAAAGGACAAAATGGTGACTAGGAAGAGAATAGGGTCGCTTAAAGTTCAAAAAGGCTGCCGACGTTGGAACCACAGGAGACGGGTGAGGTACTAAATGAGTTTTTTTTTTTTTTGCGTCAGTGTTTACTGTGGAAAAGGATAGGGAAGCCAGAGAACTCAAAACGCATAAAGGCAAATAAATCACGGGATGTGATCAGGTGGTTCATAGAACTTTGAGGGAAGTCAGTGAAGTGATTGCTGGAACCCTTGCTGAGTTATTTTTATCATCGATAGCCATGGGTGAGGTGCTGGAAGACAGGAGGGTGGCTAATGTGGTGCCATTATTTAAGAAAGGTGGTAAGGAAAAGTAAGGGAACTATAGACCAATAAGCCTGACGTACGTGGTCAGAAAGTTGTTGGAAGGAATTCTGTGCGACAGGATTTGCATGTATTTGGAAAGTCAAAGATTGATTATGGGTAGACAACATGGCTGTGTGTGTAGGAAATAGTGTATCACTAACTTGATTGAGCATTTTTTTGAAGAAGTGACAGATAAGTCTAATGAACGCAGAGTGGTGGGATGTTGTCTCTCTGTAGTTCTGCAAGACATTCGACAAGGTTCCATATGGTCAACTGGTTAACAAGGTTAGATCACATGGAATATTAGGGCGGAACAGTGGCTCAGTGGCTCAGTGGTTCGTACTGCTGCCTCACAGCGCCACGAACCCAGGTTCGATGCCAGCCTCGGGTGACTGACTGTCTGTGTAGAGCTTGCACATTCTCCCTGTGTCTGCGTGGGTTTCCTCTGGGTGCTCCAGTTACCTCCCAAAATGCAGTGATATGGAGGTTAGGTGGATTGGCCTTGCTACATTGCCCGTTGTGTTCAGGGATGCGTAGATTATGTGAGATACAAGGGGACAGGTGTGGTTGGGATACTTTAAGGTTCGGTGTGGACTTGTTGGGTCGAAGGGCCTGTTTCCACAGTGCAGGGATTCTAAACAAATAATTTCTAAACTAACTATATGAATGCAAAATTGGTTTGATGGTTGGAGATAGAGTGTGGTAATGGTGGAGGGTTGTTTTTCAGACTGGAGGACTGCGACCATCAAGGATTGGTGACGGTTTGCTGTTTTTTGTCATTTACATAAATGATTTGGACACGAAAAAAGGCGATATTAATAGTAAGTTTGCAGATGACTGCAAAATTGGAGGTGTAGTGGACAATGAAGAAGGTTACCTCAGAGTTCAGTGGGATCTTGATCAGATGGGCTGATGGGACGAGGAGTGACAGAAGGTGTTTAATTTAAATAAATGCGAAAAGCTGGATTTCGGAAAGGCAAATCAGGGCAAGACTTACACACTTAATGGTAAGGTCTTGGCGAGTGTTGCTGAAGAAAGAGAGTTTCGAGTACAAAACTGAAAACTGCCTAACTGAAGGTGTCATGTCAATGAAAGTTCTCTGTAAATCAATTTGTGACAGACTGGGAGAGCCAGTATTAAAATAAATACACGCGTAAATGGAGTTGAGTCACAGATCAGATATGACCCTCAATGAATAATTCATTTTCTTTTTTTTCTCTTTTGTATTTTTCTAATCATCCTCTTGTTCTCCCTCCCAGCCTCCGAACTCCGGGCCTCGGATCTTGTGGCTTCAGATCTCCCAGCCTTGGAGTTTACTTCCTCCGGCTCGCAGCCTCGGAACTCTCAGCCTGAGAATTTCCACACTCATCACAGACCTGACAAGGCGTCCTCTCAGCTTGTTATGACGTTCTGCCGGCCCAGCATGGTTTCGGTATGGACTTCTGTCTCAAGGTGATTCCAGAACATTCTCTTGGCCTCGCCAGCCCTGAGCTGAAGCCAGGTGTCGTCTGGAGTCAAGGTCCAGAGAAAACTGGAGGCTAATTGCCAGCGTGAACTGGGTAGGAAACCATTGTTCTGAACTTTTTTTATCCATTTTTATTATTTATTCCTATAATTTGCAGTGCTAGGCTTTGTTTTTTAATCTCTATTCTACCAAAGAAGTGTAATTGCAAAAGCTGTACTTTGGGACCTTTGTGCCTAAGTTGACGTTGTAAACAGCGATATCATAAGAGGTCGAACGAATGGTTAAGAAGAAGAAGGATGCTTCTGTAAAGTTTCGGAAACATGGAGCAGAAAAGGCTCTCGATGGATACAATTTATCTTGGAAGGAGCTGAATAAAGGGCTTAGGAGAGCTATAAGGGGGCATGAGAAAACCTTGACAGATAGGATCAAGGAAAACTCCAAGGCATGTTACACGGACGTGAGGAATAAGAAAATGACCAGAGAAAGGGTAGGGCCGATCCAGGATTGTAAAGGGAAGTTGTAACTGTATCTAACGGTAGGAGAGGTCCTTAATGAATACGTTTCTTGGGTATTCACAACTGAGAGGGATCTAGTTGTAGGGGAGGACAGTGTGAAACAGGCTGGTCGGCTAGAGGAGGTCGATGTTAGTAAGGAAGTTGTTCGAGGCATTTTGAGGAAGTTAAAGATAGATAAGTCCCCCGCGCCCGATAGGATTTATCCAAGGATTCTGTGGGAAGCGGGGAAGAGATCGCAGGTCCTTTGGCGTTGATCTCCTGATCCTCACTGTCCGCGGGCATAGTGCTGGAAGATTGGAGAGAGGCAAACGTCATTCCCGTGTTCACAAAAGCGAATCGGGATAACCCTGGAACTTACAGGCAAGTTTTTCTGACGTCAGTGGAGGGCAAATTATTGGAAAGAACTCTGAGAGACAGGATTTATGATCAGTTGGAAAGGCACAGTCTGATTCGTGTCAGTCAGCATGGTTTTGTGAGGGGTAGAACGTGCCTCACAAAACTTATTGAATTCTTTGAAGAGCTGACCAAACACGTTGATGAGGGTATAGCCGTGGATGTGGTACACATGGATTTGACTAAGGCGTTTGATACGTTTCCCCATGGTAGGCTCATGCAGAAGGCAAGGAGGCATGGGATAGGGGGAAATGTGGCAGATTGGATTCAGAATTGGCTGACTCTTAGAAGACAAAAAGTAGTAGTGGACGGTAAATATTCAACATGTTATGAGTGGTGTACCACAAGCATCTGTTCTGGGTTCTCTTCTATTTGTGATTGTTGTAAATGATTTGGATGAAGTGTGGAAGTGTGGATCAGCAAGTTCTCTGATGATACGAAAGTGGGTCGCGTTGTGTACAGTGCAGAGGGCTGTCCTGGGTTACAAAGGGGCATCGATAGGATGCAGAGCTGGGCTGAGAAATGGCAAATGGGTTTTAAACCTGAAAGGTGTGATGTGATTCATTTTGGAAGCACAAATTTGAAAGCAGAATACAAGGTTGACGGAAAGATTCTTGACAGTGTGGAGGAGCAGAGGGATCTTGGGGTTCAAGTTCACAGTTCCCTGAATGCTGACAACCAGGTGGATAGAATTGTTAAGAAGGCATATGGTGTGTTAGCTTTCATTAATAAAGGGATTGAGTTTATGAGCTGTGAAGTTATGCTCCAACTATACAAAAGCCTGGTTCAGCCACACCTCGAGTATTGTGTCCAATTCTGGTCGCCTCATTACAGGAAAAATGAGGAAGCGTGAAAAAGGTACAGAGGAGATCTTCCAGGATGTTGCCTGGAATGGAGGGAAGGTCCTACGAGGAAAGGTTGAGAGAGCTAGAACTTTTCTCTTTCGAATGGCGAAGGATGAGAGATGACTTGATAGGGGTGTACAAAATGATCAGAGTTATAGATAGTGGACAGCCAGAGACTTTTTTCCGAGGGTGGAGGTAACTATTACGAGGGGGCGTAGTTTTAAAGTGGCGTGAAGTTAGATATAGGGGAGACGTCAGAGGTAAGTTCCTTACTCAGAGCGTGGTCCAGATGTGGAATGCATTACCAGAGACGGCAGTGAAGTCGGCCTAATTAGGGGCAATTAAGCGACTACCAAATAAGCATATGGATGATAGTGTAAGGTCGGGGTGAAGCTTAGATAGACCTTAAGATTAGGGCAAAAGTTCGGCGCAATGTCATGGTCCGAAGGGCCTGTACTATGTTATACTGTTCTATGTTCTATGTTAAACTTAAGGGTCACCGGCCCCAAAATGTTAACTCTGATTTCTCTTCACATGTGCTGCCAGACTCGCTGAACGTTTGTGGCAACTTCTGTTGTTGTTTCTGATTACAGCATCCGTATTTCTTTTGGCTTTTATTTAGTATTTCACTGTATTCATTTGACTACATGGGATAATAAAGCATGTTCTGTTTCTGATGGAAAAGATCTGGTTGATTCAATGGCCCCTTCCTGTTCCTATATTCCAATTAAACCAGGACCCAAACACAACTGATGAACAGAAAGGTATGGAAGAGTTGGGGACAAGACACAACAGCAGTAAACTAGATCTTGAGCAAAGTTTGTGAGCGGTGGGACGTCTGGGGAGAATGTACAGAATAACTGGAGTACAGAGAACAAAGGACAAAGAAAATTACAACACACAAACAGGTCCTTCGGCCCTCCAAAACTGCGCTGAACGAGATCCTCTGTATAAACCTGTCATCTACTTTCTAAGGGTCTGTATCCCTTTGCTCCCGGTCCATCCATGTACCATTCCAGATACATCTTAAGAAACACCTCCACCGGTAACGTGTTCCAGGCACCCACCACCCTCTGCGTAAAGAGCTTTCCACTCATACCTCCCGTAAACTTTCCTCCTCTCACTTTGAACCCATGACCCCTCGTAATTGCTTCCCCCACTCTGGGAAAAAGCTTCTTGCTATCCAACTTGTCTATACCCCTCATGATTTTGTAGACCTCAATCAGATCCCCCCTCAATCTCCGTCTCTCTAATGAAAATAATCCCGGACGACTCAACCTTTCTTCAGAGCTAGCGCCCTACATACCAGGCAACATCCTGGTGAACTTCCTCTGCACCCTCTCCAAAGCATTCACTTCCTTTTGTTAATGTGGCGACCAGAAATGTACGCAGTACTCTAAATGTGGCCGAACCAAAGTCTTATACAATTGTAACATGACCTGCCAACTCTTAAACTCAATACCCCGTCCAATGAAGGAAAGCGTGCCGTATGCCTTCTTGACCACTCTATTGACCTGCGTTGCCACCTTCAGGGAACAATGGACCTGAACACCCAGATCTCTCTGTACATCAATTTTCCCCAGGACTTTTCCATTTACTGTATAGTTTGCTCTTGAATTAGATCTTCCAAAATGCATCACCTCGCATTTGCCCGGGTTGAAGTGCATCTGCCATTTATCTTCCCAACTCTCCAATCTATCTATATTCTGCTGTAATCTCTGACAGACCACTTCACTATCTGCTACTCCACCAATCTTCGTGTCATCTGTAAACTTGCTAATCAGACCACCTATACCTTCCTCCAAATCATTTACGTATATCACAAACAACAGTGGTCCCAGCACAGATCCTTGTGGAACACCACTGGTCACAGGTCTCCAATTTATGAAACCCACTTCCACTACTATTCTCTGTCTCCTGTTGCCGAGCCAGCTTTTTTATCCATCTAGCTCGCACACCCTGGACCACATGCGACTTCACTTTCTCCATAAGCCTGCCATGGGGAACCTTATCAAACGCCTTACTGAAGTCCATGTATATGACATCTACAGCCTTTCCCTCATCAATCAACTTTGTCACGTCCTCAAAGAATTCTATTAAGTTGGTAAGACATGACCTTCCCTGCACAAAACCATGTTGTCTATCACTGATAAGCCCATTTTCTTCCAAATGGGAATAGATCCTATCCCTCAATATCTTCTCCGGCAGCTTCCCTACCACTGACGTCAGGTTCACTGGTCGATAGTTACCTGGATTATCCCTGCTACCCTTCTTAAACAAGGGGACAACTTAGCAATTCTCCAGTCCTCCAGGACCTCACCCGTGTTTAAGGATGCTGCAAAGATATCTGTTAAGGCCCCGACTATTTCCTCTCTCGCTTCCCTCAACAACCTGGGATAGATCCCATCAGGACCTGGGGACTTGTCCACCTTAAAGCCTTTTAGGATACCCAACACTTCCTCCCTCCTTATGCCGACTTGATCTAGAGAAATCAAACATCTATCCCTAACCTCAACATCTGTCATGTCCCTCTCCTTGGCGAATATCGATGCAAAGTACTCGTTAAGAATGCCACCCATTTTCTCTGACTCAACGCATAACTTTACTTCTTTGTCTTTAGTGGGCCAATCCTTTCTCTAGTTACCCTCTTGTTCATTATATATGAATAAAAGGCTTTGGGATTTTCCTCAACCTTGTTTGCTAAAGATATCTCATGTCCCCTTTTAGCCCTCTTAATTCCTCGTTTCAGATTCGCCCTACATTCCCAACATTCTTCAAAAGCTTCGTCTGTCTTCAGTCGCCTAGACCTTATGAATGCTTCCTTTTTCCTCTTCGCTCGTCTCACAATTTCACCTGTCATCGGTGGTTACCTAATCTTGACATTTCTAGCCCTCATTTTCACAGGAACATCTCTCTCCTGCACGCTAATCACCCTCTCTTTAAAAGTCGCCCACACATCAAATGTGGAATTACTTTCAAACAGTTTCTCCCAATCTATATTCCCCAGATCCTGCCGAATTTTGGTATAGTTGGCCTTCCCCAGTTTAGAACTCTTCTTTTAAGACCACTCCCATCTTTGTCCACAAGTGTTGTAAAACGTACAGAATTGTGGTCATTATTTCCAAACTGGTCCCTTACTGTAATTTCAACCACCTGACCGGGGTCATTCCCCAACACGAGGTCTAGTATGGCCCCTTCCCGAGTTGGACTGCACACATATTGCTCTCGAAAACCCTCCTGGATGCTCTTAACGAATTCTGCTCCATCTTGACCCCTAGCACTAAGTGAATCCCAGTCAATGTTGGGAAAATTAAAATCTCCCATCACCACCACCCTGTTGCTCCTACACCTTTCCACAATCTGTTGACATATTTGTACCTCTATCTCACGTTGGGAGGCCTGTAGTACTTACCCAACATTGTTACTGCCCCCTTCCTATTTCTGAGTTCTACCCGTTTTGCCTCATTGCTCGAGTCCTCCATAGTGCCCTCCTTCAGTACAGCGGTGATGTCGTCATTGACCAGTAATGTAACTCCTCCACCCCTTCTACCTCCCTCTCTATCTCGCCTGAAGCATCGATATCCTGGGACATCTAGTTGCCAATCATGCCCTTCCCTCAACCAAGTCCCAATAATAGCAATAACATCATACTCCCAGGTACCGATCCAAGCCCTACGTTCATCTACTTTATCTACTACACTTCTCGCATGATAACAAATGCACCTCAGACCACATGTCCCTTTGTATTCATCATCTGCTCCCTGCCTACTCTTCCCTTTAGTCTCACTGACTCCATTATCTAGTTCCCTACACGCTTTAGTTACTACTTCCTTTCTGTCCAATAACCTGTGCAATATTTGGTTCCCATCCCCCTGCCACATGAGTTTAAACCCTCCCCCATAGTATTAGCAAAAGCACCCCCAAGGACATTGGTTCCAGTCCGGCCCAGGTGTAGATCGTCCAATTTGTAATAGTCCCACCTTCCCCAGAACCGGTCCCAATGTCCCAAAAATCTGAACCCCTCCTTCCTGCATCATCTCTCACGCCACGCATTCATCCTGGCTATTCTTTCATTTCTGCTCTGACTACCACGTGGCACTGGTAGCAATCCTCAGATGACTACCTTTGAGGTCCTACATTTTAACGTGGCTCCGAACTCCCTAAATTCTGCTTGTAGGACCTCATCACGTTTTCTACCTATATCATTGGTGCGTATGTGCACCATGACAACTGGCTGTTCGCCCTCCCTCTTCAGAACGTTCTGCAGACGATCTGAGATATCCCTGACCTGTGCACCTGGGAGGCAATATACCATTCGCGATTCTCGTTTTTGACCACAGAACCGTCTACCTACTCCCCTTACTATTGAATCTGCAATGACTATAGCCCTTCCACTCTTGTTCCCGCCCTTCTGTACAGCAGAGCCAGCCACGGTGCCATGGATCTGGTTACTGCTGCCTTCCCTTGGTGGGCCATTTCCCCCAACAATATCCAAAACGGTATACCTGTTTCGGAGGGAGATGACTGCAGGGGACACCTGAACTGCCTTTCTACTCTTTCTCTGCCTTTTGGCCACCCATTCCCTTTCTCCCTCAGCAATCCTAATCTGCGGTGTGACCAATTCACTAAACGTGCTATCCACGACCGCCTCAGCATCGCGTATGCTCCAAAGTGAGTCCATCCGCAGCTCCCGAGCCGTCATGCGGTCTAACAAGAGTTGCAGGTGGACACACTTCCTGCTCGTGAAGGAGTCAGGGACATCAGCCGTATCCCTGAGCTCCCACATTGAGCAAGAGGAGCATAACACGGGTCTGAGATCTCCCGACATTTTTAATCTTAAACTTAACTTAGATGAATGAAAAAGAAACGAAAAAAGTTTTTACCAATCACACGATATAAAAAAATGAAACAGAAAAAGCCTTACCTTATCTACACACCACCGAGTCCTTTTTTTTTGGTTAGAGGAGGAGGGCGAGTGGGAGACACTACACGTGTAGTGTCTCGGGTTTAGCCGCTGCTCAAATAAATGACGGCCGCTACCTCTCGAGGTAAGCTTTTTAAAGTGGGAAAACTTACCTTCCTGGCAGCCTCCTGGTGCTCTCTCTCTCTCTCTCTCTCTCTCTCTCTCTCCCTCTCTCCCTCTCTCCCTCTCTCCCTCTCTCTCTCTCTCGCTCTCTCGCTCCTCCCGAAAATGCCAGGTCATTCAGCCCCTTTTGAGACTGCTCAGCACTTCAGTTAGACCCAGACTAA
The DNA here is from genome assembly GCA_024137785.1 of Ginglymostoma cirratum. Taxonomy (NCBI): domain Eukaryota; kingdom Metazoa; phylum Chordata; class Chondrichthyes; order Orectolobiformes; family Ginglymostomatidae; genus Ginglymostoma; species Ginglymostoma cirratum. The sequence continues at coordinate 478,713 of JAHRHZ010000110.1, forward strand.
AGGACAACTAGTCTCCTCTTTTCGGTCTGGAGTACCCTTCCTCATGTCGGTACCCCACCAGCATACACCAGGCCTTATACATAGCCTTGTCATCACATGGGCTGCTGTCATAAACAGCCCGTTGTCTCTGACTAATGGTCCCCATTAGTGGCTGTTTTATTTCACTTCTTCATCACTGAACAACACTGATTGCTAATTCCTAATTGTTCTTGAGAAAGTAGTGGTGAGCTGTCTTCTTTAACTGTTGAAAGTGATTATATTCTCTCCAAAGTATTACATTATAGAACGCTCCGCTTCCAGGACCTCAGCAGTTTCTTAGTGCAAGCGCTTCAGTTTGTGATAAGCCATATAAATGGTGAAACAAAAACAGCAATTGCTGGAAAATTTCAGCAGGTTTGGCAGCATTTGTAGTCAGGGACTGGGAGTCACTATCTGAAAGGGGAGTGCAGACAGAAACCCCGAACACACTTAAAATGTGTTTGGGTCAGCAGATCTGGTGCTGGAACCTGCAGGGCTACAGACCCAATGTCAGAAGTTGGGTGAAGCTGGGTAGATATTTGTTATTTTGGCCAGCGCAGATGCAACGGGGCAAGTTGTATCCTCCTGCCCCGTAAACTTTCTATGATTCTCTAAACGGATTCACGTATTAAAAAAGAATACTTTAGAATATTCTGAGTGTGAGCTTGAGGAGTGACTGTTGGATTGCTCTCCACAGGAAGACAGCATTTGGTGCTCAGCCCCTCTTTTAACAGCAATGTGTTCACATATGGAAATAATTTCACTAAGTTATGAACTCTGCTGAAACACCAACGGGTTTACACTGGGGAGAGAGAGCCTTCAGCACCTGTGTGTGTGGGAAAGGAATCATTTGTTTAACCTGCTTCACTTCACTCATGTTCACATTGATTAAAGACCTTTTCAATGTTCTGGCTGTGAGAAGTGAATGAAAAACACAATAAGTTGCTGAACCATGAACACACTCACAATGAGGAATAAGCCAACCACTTGCTGTGGGTGCAACAACACAAACCCTGCTGAGAAACCAGTGAGTTTACACTGGGGATAGCGGATTCATCTGGTCTCCGTGTGAAAAAGGATTCACCCAGACATCTCACCTGCTGATACATCAGTTTAGAAGTGATTACAAGAATTGGATTCTACTGTTGTTGCTGCAGATAATCAGATTCAGAACTGAAACAGATCAACTCAGAGAACTGGAGTTTTTTTTTTACTTCTGAGGTTAATGACACTGTGTTGTGACTGGAAGCCGTTATTTCAATTCATCAAATAAATCAGCTTTGTTTCAAACACAGTGTCTTGTGTCCTCGGTTTCTCGAAGATGTCAGGAGCATGTTCCCTGAAATCAACTCAGGAAACGCGTTTAGCAGATATTCAACAATTGAGAACGTCACATCAAATAGTTTTCAGAAATTCAGGAGAGAGAGATTTTAATCAGGCAGTTATTGCAATCTGTAATGCCCTGCCTGAAACTGAGTGGAAACAAATTCAAACAATAACTTTTAGCAGTGAATCAGACCTCTACTTTAAAGGAAGTGTCAGGGGAGAGGTGAGGAGAGTGGGACTAACTGACAGCTCATTCAAAGATGGTCATGTCACTTTCAGGCAGGAAAAGGGTTGATGCCCAACTCCAAAAGAAAATGAAGGACGTTATGATTAAGCTGTACCAGACACAGGTCACCCCCTAACGGAGCATCGTGTCCAATTCAGGGAACTGCACTTTAGGAAGGAGGTGATCGATTTGCAGATGTTTCAAAAAAGAAAAAAAATGTACAAGGCCATAGGGCAAATGTAGGGGAGAGGACAATCATTGTCAATAAAGCATTGTGCTAAATGGCCTCTGTAGCAATGTAACTATTCCATTATTCTAATCAAAACTCTGGGGAAAGGACAGGCGAGAGGACAGATTGGCAGCTTCTTCACGTATGGTCCTGAGCCATTAAAGCAGCTCTATGTTAACTGGTCCAAAGTTCTGAAGAAGAGTCATACTGGACTCGAAATGTTAGTTCCATTTCTCTCGCCACAGAGACTGCCTGACCTATTGAGTTTCTCCAAGACAAACTGATTGTACTTGAGATTTCCAGCCTCCACAGTATTTTGCTTCTATGTTAACCGATGTTTGATACCCAGTTTTCTAACGGGGAGCAATGGCCTAATAGTATTATCGCTGGACTGTTAATCCAGAGACCAAGATATCATTCTGGGTTTGAATTCTGCCAAGGCAGATGGTGGAATTTCAGTTCAATTTTTTTTTAAAAATCTGGAATTAAGAGTCTAGTGATAAACATAAATCCATTGTCAATTGTTGTGGAAAAAAATCTGATTCACTCATGTCCTTTAAGGAAGGAAACGGCCATCCTTACTTGGCCTGGTCTACATATGACTGCAGAACCACAGCAATATGATTGACTCTCAACTGCTCACTGGGCAACTGGGATGGGGAATAAATGTTGCCTAAAAGCTATGCCCACATCTTGTGAATGAATAAAAGAGATCTTGAGTACTTTTTTTCAAAAATGCAAATACCTTTCCAATACCCTGAGGAATTTGTGAATGTGTCAGAAGAACATTTGGAACAGAAGGAGGAAATCCAGTCCCTTAAGTCTCCTCAAACATTCAATTCAATCAGGACTGACCTTTGTTTCATATACCTTTACCTTTGTTAGTTCTTAACAAAAATCTAACATCTCAGTTTTAAAATGTTCAATTGGCTGTCAGAATCCACAACTTGTTGTGGCTGGGTATTTTACATTTCTAATTCTCTACCTTGCTCTCATACTGACATTTCTGTCCTCGGTTCACTGCACTTTTCCAGTGATGCTAAATGTAAGCTTCAAATGCAGCTCATTGTTCAATTCAGCACTTAAAGGCTTTCTGGACTCACCCTTGAGATCAACATTTTCAGACTGTGAACTCTGCTCCCAATTTTGTTTTCACTTTTCTCGTTTCAATTTGTTTCTTTCTCAGCTGCACACCTGCTCCAGGCACATCTTTTGTTTCTTTGTTTCTTTTCTATCCCTAACCTTCATTACCTGTGGCCATGAGGGAAGAAAGTTTCTGTCATTTAGGCTTTTTTGTCTTCTCCCTTGTCACGGACCATCTTTTTTGTACTAGTCAAACCCAAACCTTACTCAAAACGTATTACATTTCTTATGTTTCTCAGTCCGAATGAAAATTCACATTCTTGAAATATATTTCTTTCTGCACATATATTGGCCAAACTTCTAAGATTTTCCAACATGTTCTGTTTTCAATCCCAATTTTCGCTATCCTTTGTATGAAGAATTGTTTGGATGAAGATTTATCATCTCTAATTAATGTCCCTATTTTCTCAATTCCCCTGCGAGAGGAAATAGCTTCAATATCTCTCCAATTAACATATCCGACAGATTTTGGTGAAATCATTTTATTCGGGAGAACTACCAATTTACATTTACATTCCAAGTTGAAGAAGCGCAGTTGGACTAGTTTATAACAAGGCTTTCAGAGACTCACCCCAAGCCTTGCTTCATTTTGTCATCAGCAAGTTTTCTGGTTATAATTAAGTATAACCAACTGGAGTGTTTAATATGAAATTTAGATGAGTAATAGCTGCTGGATACTAGATATAGAAAGACACTTGAGGTTGCTGGGAGAACTGTACATGGCACGACAGATAGGTTCAGGAATGATTATTCCCCACAAATCCCTAGATTCTTTCCGCTGAATTTCACATACTGCCTGTATCTTTTTGTGGGTTCTAACTCACTCCTTCTGTTTAAATCAATTTCACAGCGTATTCAAGGGTGAAGATTTGCATTCGGGAAACTTGAACCAAACATCTCATCAAGATTTGACAAATTACTCAATTTATTGCAACGAGAACATCGTTGGATTTTGACCATGGAAGAAGAAAACACCTCTCAGAGTGGGGAGAAAGCGTACATATGTTCTATTTGTGGTCGCAGCTTCAACGAATCATCTGGCCTGTCTAAACACAAGTGCAGTCATGTCAGGGAGAAGCTGTGTAAATGTGAGGACTGTGGGAAGGCTTTTAATTTCCCCTGTGAGTTGGAGATTCCTTTGTGCCGTCACTCTGAGGAGATGCTTTTCGTGTGCTCTGTGTGTGAGAAGGGCTTCACTCAGTGAGCACATTTGCTGCAACACCATCGCGTTCACTATGGGGAGAGGCCGTTCACTTGCTCTGTTTGTGAGAAGGGCTTTACTAATTTGTCCAACCTGCTGAGACACAAGCAGGTTTATACGACTGAGAGACCTTTTAAATGTGCAGACGGTGGGAAGTGCCATAAAAGTTCCAAGGAACTGACACGTCATCGAAGTGTTCACACAGATGAGAAACCATTCAAGTGCTCTCACTGAGACTGGGTTCTAGCATTCATCTGAACTCACTCGACATCAATGCACTCACACTGGAGAGAAGCCATTCATGTGTCATCCTCCATGTGTCAGAAGAAGTTCACTCAATCATTTCATCTTCGGTCAAACCAGCGCGTTCACGCTGGGGAGAGACCATATGCCTGCTCCAAGTGCGAGAAGAAATTTGTTCATTCATTCCATCTGGTGAGACACCAGCGACGTCACAAGTAGTTCTGGTGTTGGAATTTTCCAGTTCATCGCATCTCGAACTGATCCATGTACATCAGGCTCTTATCCTGTTGACGATATTAAAATCCAACCAAGTTAAAAGTGCTAGTGTTCTGGGTGTCAAACAAATCAGGTCTGTATCAATTACACAGTGTGGTGAGCTTTTTTAACAGAGAACATAAGTTTGTTATTTTTGAAGAGCTCTCCCTCTCTCCTGCCTCCTCAGTCCTCACCTCCAACAATAAGTACAAGGAATACATAGAGTTTCTTTGTCACTAAGATTGAGACAAATCTGATCAGCTCCCTGTCCCGTTTCCCTCTCTCTTATTTGATCTCTCAGAAAAACTGCCTCATTTTTTTTTCCGTGTCCGAGCCCTGGACATGTACGTGTGTTCACTCTCCCTTCATTTCCTGTCATGCCATGTTTGAGTTCACCTTGTCCAAGACTCTCATTTCCTGCTCCAATGGTCCTATTCCCATGAAATGTCTGACCACTGAACGTCTTTATTTTCTGCATTTGTTAATAGTTCTTTTGCTGGTATTGTCCCTTTTGCTATAAACCCACCATATTCAAGTTCCAACCTCGCAATCCCTGCAAGTTACTTCCTGATTTTGAACCTACCTTTTTGATCCAAATTCCTGGAATGAACATTTTCCGCCCAAATCCACGTCACCTCTCGCAGAAGGCAATGTTTTAATCCCGAGACAAATTTCCGCTCCTGCAACATTCAGGAAAAGCTGCACTTGTGCTCACATTCACTGTTTGATGGAGCAACACGCATTTGTGTGGAAAATTGGCACATTGCTTCAAGTTTGATGTACAAATAACGGCAAAACTATCCAAAATAAAGGGAATCGAGTGCTTTGGAATGATTGTTCATGGATGATAATATCCATAAAGAGAACATCTATTCCGTATTAGATGCAGAAGCTTTCTGCCAATTGTCGGGGCTTCCACCATGTATTAAAAACATTGCCATCCACAAGGTGTTGGAGCAGGAGTAGGCCATTCGGCACATTGAATCTATTCCACCATTCAATGAGATCATGGCAGATCTGATAACCCTCAAGTCCACTGTGCTTCCATTTCCCATAACCCTTAATTTCTCTACAGATTAAAAAGAAAAATATGTCTGTCTAAATCTAGTGGGCACAGGTCCTTGAGAGAATGAACTGGGATAATATTAATGGAGAACCAGGAAAGAGCAGAGGAGTTGAATAAATAGTTTACACCAGTCTTCAAGTAGAAGCCACTCATAGCATTTCAAACTTGCTTAATCGACAAAAGGCAAGGAAAAAAAAGGACAGGAAATAAATGCAATGAATATCATTGGAGATGGAATATTAGGAAAACTAATGGAGCTAAAGACCAATTAGACCCCTGGATCTGTTGGGCTGCACCCTAGGATATGAGAGGAACTAGCTGCAAAAATCATGGATTCACTAGTAGCCATCTTACACGAATCTTTAGAGTTTGGAAGAGTCCCAGAGGATTAGAAAATTGCCAATTTAGTACCTTTATGTGAAAAAAAACTAACTTTAGACCAGTTAGCATAACATCTGTTATTGGATAAAATCTTAGTGTCTGTTATATTAAAATATGTAACAGTAGAACCAAGGATAGGTCCTTGTGTGACAACAAAATTCAGGGAATTTCGAGAGGCACATAAGAAATAGGAGCACGAGTAGGCCATCTGCTCCGTCGATCATGCTCTGTCATTCGATAAGATCATGGCAGATCTTTTCGTGGATTCAGCTCCACTTAACTGTCCACTCACCGTAACCTCCATTTCCTTTAATGTTCAACAATCTTTGACTTAAAATCGTTCAAATAGGGAGCCTCAAATGCTTCACTGTGAAGGGAATTCCACAGACTCACAATCCTATGGGAGACGAAGTTCCTTCTCAACTCAGTTCTAAATCTGCTCCCCATTATTTGAGGCAATGCCTCCAGTACTAGTCACACCCACCCAACATCTCTGCTTCTATCATATCTACCCATTCATAATTTTATTCACTCCCCTGTCATTTTTCTAAATTTTAATGAGAATAGTCGCAGTCTACTCAATCTCTCCTCATCAGCCAACGCAATTCTGGAATTAACCTAGTGAACCTCCTCTGTACACCCTCCAGTGCCAGTATATCCTTCCTCAAGTCAGGAGACCAAAACTGTGATCAGTACTCTAGGTGTGGCCTCACCAGCACAGTATGCAGCTGCTGCATAAGCTCCCTATTTTTAAATTCCAGTTCTTTACCAATGAAGGTCAGAATTCCATTTACCTTCTTAATTACCTGCTGCATCTGCATACTAATTGTTTTTGGTTTGTGCACAAGGACACCCAGGTCCCTCTGCACAGCAGAATGCAGCAATCTTTCACAATTTAAATTGGAGTCAATTTTGCTGTTATTCCTACCAAAATGGATAACCTCAAAATTATACTCCGTCTGCCAGACCCTTACCCAATTTCTTAAACTATCTATATCCATCTGTAAACATTCAGTGTTCTCTGCACACTTTGCTCAACCACCCATCTTGGCGTCATCTGCGAACTTTGACACACTACACTTGGTCCCCAACTCTTAATCATCTATGAAAGGGAGGTTGGAGTGGACAGTTTGCAAAGATGGCAGGATGGAGAGTCAGTCATTCTCAAGAAGTCCGATGATGGTGTAAAATATCAGTGAGAGGGACAGAACCAAAGGAGATAGAGAGAATTGTTAACAATATCCATCACACAGGGAGAGGTGGATGGTCAGCTGTTTAGTGGGACCATTGTAGAGGGACTAGGATTTGGGTCCGATGAACAGGAGTTCTCTCAGTTTAAACTCATCACCAGTCATCTCTCTGTCTCTTTAGTGAGAGCACAGCCCCTTGGTTGTCTGGGCCTATGGAAACTATTACTGCAGAAGAAACATAACGCATGGCAAAAGGGACCGAATTTTATTTGAACTATTACCAAAAGGTCATAAGATAATGGAACTGAATTCGACCATTTGGTACATTAAATCTACTCTTCCAATCAATCATGGCTGATATGTTTCTCAAAACGATTCTCCTGCCTTTTCCCAATGACCCTTCGTCCCCTCACTAATCTAGAAAATATCCACTGCAGTATGAAATACGCTCAACGACTCTGACTCCACAGCTCTCTGTGTCAATTAATTTTGCAGAATCACCACTCTCTGAAGAAATTCCTCCTTCTCTCAGTTCTAAAATGTCATCCCTTCACTCTGAAGTGGTGCCCCCGTGTCCTGGACTCTCCTGCAGTGGAAACAGCTTTTCCATGTCCACTTTCTCCAGATCCCTCAGCATTCTGTAACTTTCAAACGGATTCCACCCCCCAAAACATCCTTCTAAACTGCATCAAGAACAGAGAGTCCTCAACCAATCCTCATCTGACAAGTCCTTCCCCCCTGTGATTATTCTTGTAAAACACCTCTGGACACCCTCGAACACCAACACATCCTTTCATAGATATTGGGCCAAACTGCTCACGGTATTCCAAATGCCGTCTGACCAGAGCCTCGTTTAGCCTTAACAGTACAGCTCTGCTCCTGTTTTCCAGATCTCTTGAAATGAATGCCTATACTGCATTTGGCTTCCTCACTACCAACTGAACCTGCACACTAACTCTAAGAGAAGCCTGAACTAGAACTCTCAAGTCCCTTTGTGCTTCATACTTATAAAGTCTTCCCCTGTTTCAAACATTGTCTATGCGTCTAGTCTTCTGAACAAATTGTACAACCTCACATTTTCCCTTCTTGTCTTCCACCTGTCACTTCTTTGTACACTCTCCTAGCCTGTCCCTCGTCATTCTGCAGTAATCCTGCTTCCTGAACATGACCCGTCCCTCCACCTATCATTGTGTCATCTGCAAACCTAGCAACAAGGCCCTCAATTCCTTTGTCCAGATTGTTAATGAATACTGTGAATAATTGTGGCCCCAACACTGACCCCTGCTGAATGCCACTAGTCCCTGTCTGCCATCCAGAAAAAGAGCATTGCCCCTGACTCAATCCTCAAGATTTGTCAGTGCCATGGACCCGAAATCACGGGCTCTTAGCTTAATTAGCAGCTTCCCATGTGGCACCTTATCAAATGTCATGTGGAAGCCCAAACAGATCACTTCCACTAGCTCTCCTTTACCTAACTTGCTCAGTACCTCCTCAATGAATTCTAAGATTTGTCAAGTATGACGTCCCCCTGATGAAGCCATGCCGACTCTACCAAGTACTCAATGATCACATCCTGACAATGATCTGTCACACTGTTTTTGGCATAAAGCTAATTGACGTGAGTTTAACCAAAATCTTAAAACTTTGCCTTCAGTCCTGAATGTGATGAACTGCAAAATCCAATCGCTGTTGAGATGTGTGAACTCTGAGTTTTTTTTTTTCACAGTATTTTTAACAGTCTGGGCATTTAAAAGGTCTGTCTGCAGTATGAACACATTGATGGCATAACAGTCCCGGAACTTTTGCAGCCCCTTCCGCAGTTTAGGCATTGAAATAATCTCTCCTCAATGTGAACGAGCTGTTGTAGCAGCAGATTAAATGACTGACTGAGTCTCTTCGCACACACTGAGCAGGTGAATGGTCTGTTACTGGTATGACAGCGTCGATGAGTTTCCAGCTCTGGTGGGGGAATGAATTCCGCCTCTCAATCGCCATATTTTCACTGTTTCTCGCCAGTGTGACTGCATTTGTGGTTTGTGAAGCCTGATAATTGGCTGAAGCCTTGATCACACACACAACACATGCACGGTATCTCTTCAGGGCTGTTTCCTCCCGTGTTCAAAATCGGTACACATTCCATTTGTGATAAAACAGACAGCTCCTGTTTTACAACAACATCAGATCATGTTGTAATTGCTAGTTTGTAAATATTCCACTTCTAATATTTTGTAATATTGATGTTAAACAAACAACAATAGAGTGAGAGAGAATCTTTCACAAGACTCCGGCTTCTATGTGAAAAAGGGACAGAAGGGTGTGGCTTTTCAACATACACAACTTGACTATAACCTTATGAGAATCTTCCAAACATATAGACTCCACGACAGAGAAGCAGCAGGGAATGTGAACACCATCACCACCAAATTCCTTCCGGGTCACACACCATCCTGACTTGTCTGACATCCGGCCCTGGTGGAGCAGAAATTTCCTCCAATTAAATAATGGCAAAACTGAAGTCTTTGTTTTCAGTCCCAAACACAAACTCCACTGCCTCTCGACTGACTTCTTCCCTCTCCCTGGCAACTGTCTGAATCTGAACCAAACATGTCATAACCCTGGTGAAATACTTCACACACCAAAATGACTTTTCAACCACATATACCCACTGTTACAAAGACTGCCCACTTCCACCCCAGTAACATCACCCGACTCTTTTTAGTCTCTGCTCACCTGCTGCTGAATGTCTCATCCATTCCTTTGTTGCCTCTGGCCTTGACTATACGAACACATTCACCACCGTCCTCTCACATTCCCCTCCGGGTACTTGTCTAAATTCCTTTGCCTCTATTAATGGATGTACTTGAGCTCTATTTAGTGTTTTATTCTTCCTCCCATTCGCTGTATCCGAATGAGAGTTTTACCACTGCCCATTCTCCCAAGCATGTATTGCTGCCTTAGCAGCTTTATCTTCCCACATAAGCTCCCAAAAAGCTGTCAGGGAACCAGTTACAGGTTAATCACTCAGAGATGTAATCCTAAGGTCATCCAAAACTCTGCTGCCTGTGTGAGTGTTTGCACCAAGTCTGCTTCACACACCACCTTGTGCTTGCGCAGCGAAACTTTAAGCTTTTCATTCTTCTATTCAATCTCTCGATAGTGTCCTTTTTCTCTTTCTCTGTAATGTCCTCCAGCCCTCTCAAAGGCAATTACAGATGGCCAATAAATGTGAACGGAGCCAGCGAAGCCCACATTCATAGAATGAATTTTAACAAATGCCATCCAAGATATCTGCACAACGTCTAATTCCAACCTCCTGAGCATTCTCAATTTTAACTGTTCCACATTTGGTGCAAACAACCTTAACCTGATAAGGCCACAAAGTATGACATTTCCTCACTAAACTTCTTACTCTCTCAACGTGACTTTTTCACTTTAAAGTAATCCTTGAGAACCACATATTTGACCATAAAACATTTTGTCAACGCTGATATGTTGTCATGTGATTGTAATCAAAATGTGCTTTATAACCACTCCTGAGGAACAGCTTGGAAGTTTCCACTGTGTGAAAGGCACTAAATTGATATTAATTAACTGTCATCGATTTCGACACATATCACAGTCACGTCAGCATCACTTGGTGAATACCTCCTTACCTAACAGCATCGTGGGAGCTACTAAGGGAGGATAATTGCCAGCAGCAAATGGTCAGGTGATGTTCAGATGTAAAAACCACATTTAGAGAGTCAATGGAAGTAACAATAAAACAGCCAAGACAGTTGCACCTATTATTGGAGTTAGAGTTTAGACAATGACAGAGAATTGATCACGGAGAGCAGAGATGAACCAGAATAGTGGATGGATATTGATTCAGATCCACAGTAAAGGGGTCACATCAGCCACAGGGCCAAGTCAACTTTTCACAGATAACTAAGAAAAGCACCAGACGCTGAACCATGCAGGTTACTGGTTAAAAATACTGAAAAAAAAAATCAGTGTTTTCAAATTTAAAATCAAATGCCAAAGTCTGAAGATCAAAAGAAATCAGAAGGACTGGGGTCAGCGGAAACTCCCGCCCAGCAATCACAGCGATGTTACTGAGCAAGTGATTGTGTGATAAGATCACACACATGAACGCAGTGCATTTGGGTCTCCGCAAACAAGTGATCACCACAAAAGATGTGAACGTGTTTTGGGAAATTTAAAAGGAGATTGATCAGAATGAATAAATGCGTAGCTGGAAAAAGCATAGTCAGCCAGACAGCATCCAATGAGCAGGAAAGTCAACGTTTCAGCTGAAACCCTTTGTCAGCACTGGGGTTGATCAGAATGGTTCAAGGAATGAGGAATATTAGTTGTAAGGTCAGGTTGGAGAAAGTGAAGTTGCTCTGCATAGAGTGAAGGAGACTGACATGAGATTTGATAAAGGTGTCTAGGTTTATGATAGGTTTAGATAAGGCAGATAAAGGGCAGCTGTTACCATTCACTGATAGTTAAAGTACCAGAGATACAGATATGAGATATTGGGTCAGTGTTACTGGGAGATGTAAGGAAGGAAATTTATGTAATTTTTATTTCACTCAATACTTTCATTCAAAGGCCAATAATATGCAGTGCTGAATGAATAAAGGATAAAGTGGCACAATCAGATCTTGGTATATCATTTGGTTTGAGTGTCTAATCAGCAAATCCTCTTCCAGAATGCTGTAAAATAAGTTTACAAAAGCCATCTCAGTCAGTACGGGAAAGAATTTAAGATGAAACAAACATTTCTGTGATTTTGCGTTTGCTGTGAGTAAATACTCCCTTCCTCATTCTCTGTGAAAGTAGTTTATAAACTCCATCCCTCGTCGTCCAGGAGGCACATTCACAGCACTCTGTCAGAGATAGTAAGAACTACCGATGCTGGAGTCAGAGAAACACAGTGTATGGCTGGAGGAACACAGCAGGCCAGGCAGCATCACGGGAGCAGGAAAGTTGACGTTTCGGGTCCCAACCCGAAGCACAGCATTCTCTCCCCTGGCCCTGGGTGATCACACGTGCGCCCAACTGCCCTTTGCCCTATACAAAGATGGCGGATGATAATCACAGACTGTCCCGAAGAGGGTGCAGCGATTTGTCCAGTTTCGTGAGACGAGGACAATATTATCTTTATCCGAACTCCAGCGCATCCACAAAGTGGTTAGGAAACTCTGCCCATCGACTGGCCGGCCCATCACCTGCTCCACTCTGCTTCATTATTACCTTTTGTGGAGCCGAGGAAAAGTATAACTGCTCCTCAGGATCGCACCGACAGTGTGTGCGTGTGCGTGTGTGCGTGTGTGTGTGTGTGTGTATGTGTGTGTGTGTGTGTGTGTGTGTGTGTGTGTGTGTGTGTGTGTGTCTGCGCATGCGCAGCGATAAGCCCACCCCCCCCCCCCTCCCAGCGCTCGTAATTCTGGGTTAATGCAGCCGCCATTGCAGACTTTTTAATTTTATAAGTTACTACGTGTACAAGCAATCTTTCTTTTTATCTATTCCACGCACAACTGACCTTCATAATGCAAACAATAATATCCCCGTGAGTCCCATGTTTATAATATCACAAAATCTGACACTGAGCCACACATTAAAAGCTAATGTTGCCATACTTGTTCTGGGGCATTATTAGGAACAGGAAAGTGATAGTGGTTTAACCTCAGGCACAACACTCCACGGGCGAGCAGAGAGTTTGAAAACTAAAGTCCTTAGCTGAAACCAGATGTATATAATCTCAAATTACTGACATCATGAGGAAAACTGGCAAATGGCTCTGAAGAAGAGTTTGGTTTTTGGAACAGGCTTCAAGGAGGAAATTGTACATTTCGTGTTCCAGCAAATAGTAATGTTTGCTCTCATTGATAGAAGGACTGTTTTTGTCCCATTGAAGCCCTCAAGACATTGAATACCTATCTAGACGAGCACTTAAAACGTCAGAACACACAAAACCAAGTGCTGGAAACTGGATTTACAAGTGAGATGTTTAATGACTGGCATTGATATAATATCATAGAATAATCTCTGTCATTTTGCAAATGATAAAATTCAAAAGAGTTGCCAGCAAGAGAAGTTGCAAGCATTGCATGCTCCTTCGTTGGTGGTCTAGTAGTTGTGATTCAGCAGTTTGACTGCTTTTTCCTGGATTGATTTCCAGTCAGGGAGTGAGGATTTCTTGTTCCTGTACGAACTCTTAACATGAGCATGAATTTCTGGCATTGAATCCAGCAAAGAGAGCATCTCTGTCAGAATCAGTGAGCGTTTAACATCAGAGATGAATTAAATGGGAAGAAGCACGAAATCCATTGCTTTCATCTACTCAGAAACAGTCCTACAAAAATGCTCCTTGCTTAAACATATCGGTGTTTTTGGTGATGTAATGGATTGGATGCAGAAAGGTTAGTTCCCTTCTGGGGCCGTCAAAGAATGGGGTGTCTAATATCAGAATGGAGGTCGCACATTTAAGGCAGAAAAAAGGTAAAATTTATTCTCTCAAATGGTTGTGTAACGGTTGATTCCTTTACAGCAGAAGGTTGTCGAGAGTGGGCAATTAAGTATATTTAAGGCTGAGATTGAAAGATTTTTAGCAGCAAGGGTATCAAAGGTTATGGGGAAATCTAAGAAAGATCAGTTCAGGATTATCAGATCAGCATCATCCACATGATGTTAATATAAGGCTGAAAAACTGACCGGAGTAAAATTTGCTAACTGATCAATTTGTGGATCCCATCGGGGCACTGAACCGAGTGAGATGTGCAAGGGGCAGCAGACAAAGGGGCAGTCATTGTGGTTGGTTGTTCCGAAGCTACTTGTATACCAGAGTAAACAGGAAAAACCAGTCTTCAGTACCCATATTGAACCTGGCTCCATTAGGCCGACAGTCAACTCTCACAAACAACCAGTGCCCATCACTTTTACTGACCTCCCCTGTTCTTGTCTTAAACAAATTGCACGTCAGGCAATTGCAGCTGACATTGCTGATGTAGCACGGTAATATGGAGTGAAACGATACTGACTCGTCCATGACATAATTCTGCTTCTAATGATCAGTAAATATTTCATACTTATTATTGTAAATTTGACCATGAACACGCGATGGTAGTGAAGGCACTGAATCCTAATCAGTCCACTCGAAGGGAAGACTTCTATCTGTATCACTCTGGTCACTGTCTGATACAACATTGCATCTCTCATCCTTATGCACATGATCCCCCTCGGCTCTATCTCGATTTTGTCACATTGTCTTGGTTTAAAATGCATAGACTATACCGTCATCTATTACATTGGAGTTTCAAATGCATGAAACCTTACCTCACAGGGCATAGCCTTCGCTCTGTAGCGCAGAATTGAAAGCAATGGTCTTGTCAAGCACCGGTCATGAGTTTACTTCTAACTGGAGCATATGAGAATGTTTGTACGACTGCTGCATCCAACCTCCAAAGGAGCACTTTCAATATCGTCTGAAATTATGACAATGTCATTTCCTCCACAGACCAGAAGGTAGTTGAGGTGAGGTATTATAAACTGCAGATTGACAAGGAAACAATGGGGCAGTAACACGGAGAGGGGAGCTGCCGAATGCTTTTTTTCTGATTCTGGTTTTGAAGTGTGAAATGGGGCATTATAACCCAAATGGGTGAAATCCAACTATGTCGGGGTTGGTCTCTGCCGAGGCCTTTGTCAGTTTCTGGGAAATGTGTCTGTGCGTTAGCTTCTGAGGATGAAAATGTGGTCCAGTTCCCCAAGGGAATTAGAACGTCTCAAACGGCCGGTCAATCGCCTCGCAGCACACAAGGCTATGGGCCAATGCTGGAAACTGGAATGTTGAGCCTCTTTCCGTGTTGTAAAAACACGATGATACAATCATTTGGGAGTTAAAACAACCGTCGCAGAAAGAATAAAATCCAGAAGTTGTGTCATTAAGTAACGAGACACATCTACCTACTACCATCCCTGGTGGTAGAGGGGTTAGGATTCGGTGCATTCACCGCTGCGGCGTGTGTTCCATTCCCCATCAGGGAATCAAAAATTATTGTTCCTGATGGTGACAACAGAAAAGACAGTGCAGCTCTGTCTGCAATCCTTTGAATGTCAGTTAATGTCCCCGAGAACATCAGAGTCCATATTCCAGCCACATAAAGAGGTGAAAGGTGCCTAAGCCGTCACTGCTTAGTCACGATATTCACCTTTGTGTAGTGTTGTTAACAGGGACATCAGCAGTAAGAGTGACGTTCACAAGATGAACATCCAGCAAAGATAATCACCTTCGCTCCTTCAATTCAATAGTCTCCCTTTTGTGACGGAGTGAGTTTCACTGGCCTTTGTTGTCAGGAAGCTACGATTCATCCTATCGAGTCTGCTCAGCCAATCAATGATCTGATCTGCTGATCAGATAAATATCAACTCCGCTTTCCTGCTTTCCCTCCGTAACCTGAGGTAAACTCGAGCCTAATCACGACATCATATATTAACGATATTTTTCTGAAGTTTAGATTACTTCAATTCCCTGTGCATGTTTGCATGAAATTGAATAATATGAAATGAACTAAAAACAAAGCCCTTCCCGCAATTAAACCCAGAGCATGGTCAGCTATATGACAAGAGTAAGAAAGCGAAAACGTTACCTTCATTTCTCCCAGCACAGATTTCTCTCTTGACGAATTGAATATTTGCAGCATTTTTCATTATAATTGTGGCATTTTCACGGACAGATCGTCCCTCAATCCACAAATAAATGTGCTGCCAAAAACGATTTTGCCTCAAATTAAAATTGCTGACTATCTTTTCATACAGCATGATGCCCCAATAATCCCTGCTCCATGTTAATAAGACCTGCTTCGGGCGTGGTTGGAGATCACAGCCTCGGCATTTCACGTGCCTCTATACCGTCATAGAAGGACCGCTTGCTCACCGATTGCGTCACTTCTATCCGTATCACCCTGGTCACTGTCTGCTTCAGCATTGTACTCTCTCATCCTTCTGAACATCATATCCTCGGTTTTGTCACATTGTCTTGGCTCAAAATGCACGGACGATCTCGTCATCTATTATCACAGAGTAGCGCCACGCGCTCGTTGCCATCCCCGACTCCGGTTATATCTTCGTGGCTGGGCCGTTGAGTTTCTCTGGTTTTGGGCCTGGGAACTGGGATTATATGGTCGTATGCAGCATTGGTTACTTCTTAGTATGAAGGAACTGGAGAAGTATCCGATGTTAATCTAGATTGCTGTTGAAAGATACATTTCAACAAGAGCCTGCACTATCCCCCGAGTCGTTGGTACTTTGTAGAAACCTATCAATTTCAATCTTCAACATACTCAATGATGGAATCCTCACAGCCTCTGGTAGCATCGTAATTACAGAATCCAGCCCTCTGTGAATCCCCACATTACAGTACACTGCTCGGAAAGAATTCTTGTTGTGGATCTGGTGCTGTTCCTAACATACCCTCTGCCACTGTAGTTATTACTCTGTGCAAACAAACCCATTCACGTGGTGCCGTGATCGTGTAGTGGCTAATACTCTCCATTGTGGCCGCAGCAACCTCGGATCGAATCTGAGTCACGGCAGTAGGTGCTTGCTGCGTTTTGTTTTGTTTTATTCCTTTTGACACAGGCTATAGAAATGCGGCAAGTATCAAATATTTTTATGTGAAAATATTCTCTGAGGTGGTGACAATCATCTCTCAACCCCCGTTCTCTCACATATCTGCATTTGGTATATCAGAATTCAAACCCACCACTTGGAGTCTTCTCTCGCACCCACAATCACTAACTCTCCTTTACGTCCCTCCTTCCACTTCACTGAGGCACTGCACAATCTAACATCCATTTTCGCATTGACAATCGTTCATTCCGTTTTGTTTCGGCCAGTGTTGCTGTTTGAACGTCGCCTGTCTCACCACCGGGAACATTGAACCAGACGAAATATTTAGATCCTGGGATATTGAGATCAAGACTCATGTAGCAGCTTTTACTGTCGTGGACCAATGATTATTGGAACATAGACTGAGGAACGACACATGGCAAAAATGAGCAAAATAGACTGCATCGGAAAAGACCAGTTTCTGTGGCTTTCTGCATCATTTATTGTATTTGTTCATTCGGCTATAGCTAGAGTATTGTGTGCAGGTCTCCAATTCACGTTATTGTGGGATGTGATAGCACCAGAAACGGTGCAGAAGAGATTTACCAGGATATTGTCCCAGCTGAAGAATTTCTGTTATGAAGAGAGATCGAACAGACTGTGATCGTTTTCCTGAGAGCAGAGGAGATGTGCAAAATGATGAGTGATACTGATAGGGTAGACTCATGTAAACGTTTCCCCTTGATGAAGGGATCGGTCACCACGGGTCATAGATTTAATATACGAGGAAGGAAGTTTTGAGTAAATTTGCTGAAAAACGCTTTCAGCCAGCGGGTGTTTGGAATCTGGAAGCCACTGCCTGTAAGTGTCCTCGAGGCAGATATCCTTATGACTTTTAGAAGCATTCAGATGTGAATTTGTGATGCTATGGCATTGACGGCAAAGGGCTAAGCAATAGGAAAAGAATTTGGATACTGAAAGCGATTGTATTTTATTGGTGCACACGTAAAGGGCTTAAAGGGCATTTGCACTCGAGGTCTTCAGCACGATAGTGGTGAGTATCCCTGCCTGTCATGCGGGAGACTGGGATTCAATTCCCTACCGTCTTGATCCAAGAATTCTTGGTGCCTTTCAGCAAAAAAGGCCCAGCTTTGATTTCAGCTTCAGCTGATGTCGGCGTGGAGAATGGGCATTCTCACCATGTCTGCGTCTGAGTGTTTCAATTTCTTCCCACTGTCGAAACTTATGCAGACTAGATGAATTGAACATATAGAACATAGCCGAGTACAGCACAGGCCCTTCGGCCCACAATGTTGAGCCGAACTATTACCTACTTTAAGATCAAACTACCCTGCAGACTCTATATTTGACGACCATCCATGTGCCTGTCCAAGACTCGCTTAAATGTCCCTAATGTATCTCTCTCGACGACCACCGCCGACAGCGCATTCCACGCACCTATCACTCTCTGTGTAAAGAACCTACCTCTGACATCTCCACTGTACCTTCCTCCAATCACTGCCAAAGTATGCCCCCCTCAAAACAGTCACTTCTACTCTGGGAAAAGGTCGCTGGATATCCACACTATCTATGCCTCTCATCATCTTATATACCTCTATCAAGTCACAGCTCATTCTTCTTCGCTGCAAAGAGAAAAGCCCTATCTCTCTCAAACTTTCCTCATAAGACCTGGCCTCCAGTCCAGGCAGCATCCTGGTAAATTGCCTCTGCATCCTCACGAAAGCTTTCACATCCTTCCTATAATGAGGCGATCAGAACTGAACACAATATTCCAAGTGTGGTCGAACCAAGGTTTTAAGTAACTGTAGCATAACCTTGCGGCTCTTAAACTCAATTCCCTTGCCAATGAAAGCCAACGCACCATACAACTTCTTAACAACCTTATTAACTTGGTTAGCAACTTTGAGGGATCTATCGATGAACCCAAGATCCCTCTATTCCTCCACATTGCCAAAAATCCTGCAAGTAACCCTATGTTCTGCACTTAAATTCGACCTTCCAACATGAATCACTTCACACTTTTCCAGGTTGAATTCCATCTGCCACTTCTTTGGCCAGCGTTGCATCTTGTCAATGTCCCATTGCAACCTCCAAGAGCTCTTCACACTATCCACCATGCCACCAACCTTCGTGCCATCATCAAACTTACTAACCCATCCTTCCACTTCCTAATCCAAGTCATTTATAAAGATGACAAAGAGTGGGGTTCCCAGAACAGATTTTTTCAGACCATGACTGATCACCGAGCTCCAGGCTGAATAATTTCCATCTATTACAACTCTCGGGCTTCTATTGGACAGCAAATTCTGTATCCAGACAACAAATTTTCCATGAATGCCATGTCTTCTAACTTTGTAAATAAGCCCACCTTGGGGAACCGAATCAAATGCTTATCGAAAATTCATATGAGCCCACATCCATTGTTCGATCTTCATCAATGTAATTTGCCACTTTCTCAAAGACTACAATAAGCCTTGTGAGGCATGACCTGCCCCTCATAAAGCCACATTGATATTTCTAATCGAATTGTGCTTGTCCAAATAATCATACATACTGTCTCTCAGAATCCTCTCCGATAATTTTCCCACCACAGAAAGACTGACTGTTCCGTAATTCCCAGGAATATCCCTATTCCCTTTCTGGAACAAGGGAATAACATTTGCCACCCTACAATCATCTGGTAGTACTCCAGTAGACAGTGAGAACTCAAACATCATCACCAAAGGCGAAACATTCTCTTCCCTCGTTTCCCGTAGCAACCTTGAGCATATCCTATCTGGCCCAGGGGACTTATCTATCCTCAATTTTTTCAAAATTTGTAGCACATCCTCCTTCCTAACATCAACCTTTTCGAGCATATCTGCCTTTTTCATGCTATCCTCACAAATGTTAAGGTCCCGCTCACTGGTGAATACTGAAGCAAAGTATTCATTAAGGACCTCCCCTACCTCATCCCACACTGCGCACAAGTTGCCTGCACTATCCCTGATAGACACTACCTTTACTCTGACCATCCTCTTGTTCCTCACCTAATTATAGAATGCCTTGGGATTTCTCTAAATTACACTTCCCATACCCGCCTTCTTGCTCTCCTAAGTCCACTCTTCAGTTCCTTCCTGGCTACCTTGTCGACCTCTAGAGCCCTGTCCGATCCTTGTTTCCCTAATCTTAAGTAAGCTTCCTTCTTCCTCTTGACTAGCTGTTCCACGCGTCTCGTCATCCAAGGCTCCTTCACCTTACCATCCTTTCCTTGCCTCAGTGGGACAAACCTATCCAGTAGCTGTAGCAAGTGCTCCCTAAACAACCTCCACATTTCTGTCGTGCATTTCTCTGAGAACATCTATTCCCAAATTCCTCTCTGAATTTCTTGCCTAACAGCATTGTAATCCTTTCTCCCCAAAAAAGTGAAATAACATACCTGGGCTCATTGAGGAATTACACCCAGGACTTCTCGTAAGTTCACACTGCATAGTACACGAAGAAAGGTTCATTCCACTAATCCAACAAGTATTTCTTGCTATATTAAGCTTACTAATCTCTCTACCATTCGGAATCTTAGCGAATACCTTGCTGAAGTCCATATAGACAAATCCTGCCACACTACTTTCATCAACTTTCTTTATCACGTCTTCAAAATACTCAGTAAAATTATTGAGACATCATTTCCATTTCACAAAGCCATGCTGAATATCCCTAATCAATGTTTGCCTTTCCAAATGCATTTAAATTCTATCCTTCAGAATCCCTTCCAACAACTCATCCATCACTGATGTTAGGCTCATTGGTCTATAGTTCCTTGGCTTGTCTGGTCACTGTTTCCTTTTCTAGTCCCACTTCTCCAATGGTCACAACAAATGTTAAATGTAACCAGGTTGGTGATGTGGCTGATGATATAGGTCTCAGACTGAGTCGGGGTTAGTGTTAGGAACAAGTCAGGCAGTTTTCTTTTATCAGCTAAAATAACATGTTTATGACCAAAACAAAGTTACTCAAATTATGATCGAAAAATGAATGAAAAGCAGTTTGGATGTTGCAAATATGTACATTGATATTTTCTGTTTCTAAACATGCTGACGCGCGCATACACACACACACACAGAGACACACAGACACACACAGAGAGACACACAGCGACACACACGTACGTTTGATGACAAACTGAAAAACAAATTCTCTGCTGTATTCACGTCAAAGATCTTTGTCCGCATAATCATTGAACTCATGATGATAGGAAAATTGGGACTTTGTCCCGAATGTTATTCTGCTTCTGAGCGGATACTGCTCAGACGAGTTGCTGGCAATGGGATTACTTCCTGAAACAACTAGATTTGGCTGAATTCACTTAGCTTCAGGCGTTGGGAGATTCCAATGAATCCTCGTCAGGAATCTTCCATGCGTGGTAAAGACGGCTGATGGGTGTTCAGCTCGCATACATTGCTGTGACGAGGAGCAAGGAAAGAGAGAGGGAGCAATAGGCCGTTGTTTTTCAGGCAGGTTACATTTTTTACCTCTTTTATTTGAATCAAACAATAATGTTATCCGACACCCAAAGTGGGTCACGTGAGGTCTCCTTGAATATTGTCCGAACTGTATAATTCCATCACATTCCCTGCTCCATGTAGGTGCATCATTGTTGTTGTCGGAAACAGAGCCATTTCCTTAGCAGCAAATGGCTCCACTTGGTTTAAAAATATGTTTATAAGTGCTTGTGCAATTTAAAAATAAACTGTTTCATGTCTTTACATCTGTTTAAAAATGAATGTGCCTTATTCTTAAACAAATACAGAAATTACTTGGAAAGCTCAGCAGGTCTGGCAGCATCTGTGAAGACAAATCAGAGTTAATGTTTCAGATCCAGCGAACATTCCTCAGAACTTGTCTTATTTTTAAATTATTCCCCAGTTAAGTTCTCCCATACAAGAGGAAATATCCATCAGGTGTTCACCAGCTACACTTTCCTCAAGAACTCTTATGGCCAATAAGAACATCTCTCATTCCCTGTCGAAAATTGTTAATCCTCCATAACTTAATGCATTCATCCCAGGACTGAGTGAAGAGAATCTTCTTTGAAAAGTTTTGAAGGCAGTGAACTTCTTACTTCCAGTTTAGGGCTTCATAACTACACACAGCACATCAGATGTGGTCTCAGCAATGCCCTACACAGATTCAGTAAAACATCCCTAAAATCATATTTGACAGTGTGTGCAAGAAACAGCATCATTCCATTTACTTTCCAATCACTTGCTGCATCTTCAAACTAACTTACTGCGATTCATTTACTAGGACACTCAAATCTCTCTGTAGCACAGAACTCTGCATTTTCTCTCCAGTCATATAATTAACTGTTTTTTTTTATCCTTCCTGCAAAACAAAGTCTTCCCATAACCCATATTGTACTGTTTTATTTTCTTAGCCGAAGTTCTGCACACTAACATATCGTTGTCTATACCTCGTTATAGATGCTCTGCCTCCACTTGACATCTTATGGGATGACATTCCTGGTGTACTTACAAATTAAGCTCTAATCCAATCAGCCCTTTATCCAAGTCATTAATCTAGTTCATAAATTGTGGACCTCACACTGGTCCCTGAGGAATTCCATTAGGTACAGCTTTCCAATGTAAAAGAAAGTCGTTATTTCTGCTCTGTATTAAATTTTAGCGAACCAGGACTCCCTGCTCCTTTGTAGCAGCCTAGAAAAGTTGCATGGCCTCCTCCTGTAGTGTGTAGCTGGTTGTCGAGGTGTATCTGAGCTCAGAATTACACTGTTAGGGCGATTTGTTGTCAGATCATCAGGCAGAGGTAGAACTGTCAATGATCCTGATCCTTGAGAGATTAGAAGACAAGTACCGAATATAGACGAACACTTGAGCAGAATGCTGCACGGTCAAAAATGCTATCTTTCAGATGCAGCAATAAATAATGTCTGCCCGCTCAATGCGGTGCTCAATTTTCCCTGGACACGTATTGAGGAGGAGAGGAGATTTCCGATTAGCCTGGTTTATTTTTGTTCGTTTAACAGTACCACCAATACATATAATCTTAATGACTAACGTCATTTTTGGCTGTGGGTGCTGTGTGAAAAAATTGCTGCAGTCGCTACACAATAAAATAAACAATTGTCATTGAGGGGTGACCTTGCAGAGTTTTATAAAATCATGGTAAATCAGGATAAAGAATCAAGGTATTTTCCCCGGGGTGAGTGAGTCCAAAACAAGAGGACATAGGTTAAGGTGAGAGCGAAACTATTTAAAATGTTGCCCTAAAGGGCAACATTTTCATGCAGAGGGTGGTGCGTGTATGGAATGAGCTGCCAGAGAAAGTGGTGGAGGCTGGTACAATTACAACTTTTAAAAGGCATCTGGATGGGTATATGAATAAAGAAGGTTGAGCTGGGCATAGACCAAATACAGGTAAATGGGGCTAGATTTATTCAGGATATCTGAACATCATGGTTGAGTTGAACCATATGATCTGTTTCCATATTGTATATCTCAACTAATCTATGACTGAATATTTCATTCTATTCTTATGTAACTCCTTCGAGGGGCAGAATAGTAAACTCCTATCTGTTGTAATCCTGGCTGGCTGAATGGGTCTGCCTTTACCTCTGTCACATTCTCAAAGGGTGGAGTGAGATAACAACGCAACAGTTCGGACCTGCAGTTGGCAATTTGGACCCTTTAAGCCTTCTGCTCAATTTAGAAAGATGATGGCTGACCTGTTTATGGCTGAACACCCCTTTCCTGTTCATTACCAAGAAATATTTACTCTGCTGATCATTAAAGGTCAGTTGAGGTCAGCATTGAATATCTTCAATAACCGAGTCTTCAATGTTCCCTGGGGACGACAACACTAGGGAAATGACAATATTGTAGAGAAAGTAATATCCTGATCTCAATCTTAATTAGGAGACTCCTTAAAGTGTATTAACGTCACAGCACGTCACATCTTCTTTAAAGTGCGAAACAAATAGGAGTATATGTGACTATTCAGCCCCTCAAACCTATCGCACATTCCCTTTGACTCTGTTCAGTAAAGTATTTATCAATCTCAGCCTCCACTGCTATCGTGATATCTTAAGACCATAGAGCATAAGGCACTGGAGCAGTCTGCTCTGCTGTTCGACCATGCCTGACATGTTTCTCAACATAATTCTACTGCCTTCTGAACATAACACTTAATCCCTTTATTAATCAAAACTTATCTATCCCTGTCTTAAAGAATCAGTTGTGTCTGTGAACCTATATCGCTGTGTGTGCGTTTCTGTTTTTTTCTGCTTAATGGTAGGAGACAGGGTTGTCGTGTAGGGTTGTTCCTCAGACTGGAACATTATGACCAGCGGTGATACACAGAGATCTGTGCTGAATCTATATTTGTTTATCGTTTACAAAAGTGATTTTGGTGTGAATTATGGAAGGTACAATCAGCAAGTTTGCGGAGGATACCAAGATTGTATTTACAGTGGACAGGGGAGAAGGCTGCCTAAAGTTACAAAGAGATCTTGGTCAATTGGACGAATTAACCATAAAGACGTACAGCAGGTAAACAAACCACTCAGTCCAACTTGTCCATGTCGACCAGATAGCCAATTAATCTAGTTCCATTTGTCAGTATTTGGCCCATATCCCTCCAAATCCTTCCTATTCGTATACCCACACAGATTCGTTTTAAATTTTATTTGTAATTGCCTCCACTACTTCCACTGGCACTTTGTCCCATACACGTTGCCCTCTTAGGTCCTTTTTCATTTTTTTCCCCTTTCACCTTAAACCTATGCCTTCTAATTTTGGACTCCTCTAATCTGGCAAAAAGGTCTTGACTATTCACCCTGCCCATACACTTCATGATTTCACAAATATCTGGAAGGTGCAAATTTTACTCCAATCAACACGAATGGCTATGCTTTCTGTCATCCCGGTCCTAAATTCTGAAATTTAAAACTGATGCCTCTTCCTCCTCGAGCAAGTCACAATTCTAAAATAGTTTTAATCAACTTGTTCAGGTGTATTCTGAAACACTTCTGTGGGATTTGAATCTAGACCACACTGCAATAGCCCCTGAATCTGAAACATTATTCTCCTGTATTTTTGCTCATCATCCTGTTCTGACATGCTGTTACACACCTCTGAAACAGGCAGGACTTGGATACAGAACTTCGGTTACGGAGCTGGGGACATTACTGCAAGTTCAGGGGTGGGAATCAAATCCAGCGCTCTGCCTCAGTGGCATGGGTGCCACCCACTGCACAAGACCAAAACCAGGCCCAGACATTGGGTCACTTTTTAAGTGCCATCATTCAGCTAAGTTTGGATTTCTTAAATTCTGGTTAATTTTACTGATTTACCCAGGGAACATTTGTTTATTGTTAAACAAATACAAGGTATTTGCACCAACTAGAGGATGTTGAGTGCATATGCTCTGCCATCGAGATAAGCTATTGACATCTTTAATTACCTGGCTATGATTTCCAGTATAATGGCTATTATCTGTAGACTGCTACGTTCGTGAATGCAATCCTGCAGACACGCACTGCGCGATGAAGGATCTCATATAGATATTATTACCGAAAACAAGAGACAACGAAAGGGCATAATTTCTGGTCCCAAAGGACCGTATTGCATTTCACTATTTCTCGCCTCTAACGTGTGAATGCCCTCTTCCTAAAACCATTAAATGGTACAAAGCAACAAATTATATTCCAGTGTCTCCCCACCACTGGCTGGTCTACAATCCTCCCTGATAACTCTGCCTATACAAGGCAAACCAAGCTCAGGATTTTTGAGAAAATAAAGTGGGAGTATCACTCGCCGGGCTGTGATGTGGCAGACGGAGTTTAATTTGGGTAAATGCAAGGTGTTGCATTTTGGTAAAACATATGAGGGTGGGACTTACACATTTAAAAGTAGGGCCTTTTGAAGTTTTTATAGCAGAGACACAAATAGGCAGTGTAGTCAAGCAGGCAGTTACTACGCTGCCTTCATTGCTCAGTCCTTTGAGTTTATGAGTCCAGACACCATGTTGAGATTGTACAGGACATTGGTGGAGCCTCTGCTGGAGCACTGTAACCAGTTCTGGTCGCACTGGTATCGGAAGGATAATATTAATGTGGAGAGGCTTCAGAATACATTTCCGAAGATGTTGCTGGGAATGGATAGTTTGAGGTCAAAGGAGATGCTGGATAGGCTGGGACTTTTTCATTGGAGCGTTGGAGATTAAGGGGTGACTTTATAAAGATTTATAAAATCATGAAGGATCAGATAAGTTGAATGACAGAGGTATTTCACGAGGGTGAAAGATTTCAAGACGAGGAGGTTATTTTAAGTTTAGAAGAGTAAAGATTTTAAAAAGACACGAGGGGTAATAATTTTCCGCAGAGATAAAAGGTACTGCAGATGCTGGAGAATCCGAGATAACAAGCATGGGGCTGGATGAACACAGCAGGTCAAGCAGCATCATAGGAGCAGGAAAACTTGACGTTTCGGGCCTAAACCCTTCATCAGAAATGGGGGAGGGGAAGAGGGTTCTGAAATAAATAGGGAGAGAGGGGGAGGCGGATAGAGGATGGATAGAGGAGAGGATAGGTGGAGAGGAGGCAGACAAGTCGAAGAGGCGGGGATGGAGCCAGTAAAGGTGAGTGTAGGTAGGGGTGTAGGGAGGAGATAGGTCAGTCCAGGGAGGAATGGACAGGTCAAGGGGGCGGGATGATGTTAGTAGATAGGAGATGGGGGTGTGGCTTGGGGTGAGAGGAAAAACAGGTTAGGGAGGTGGAGATGAGCTGGGCTGGTTTTGGGATGTGGTTGGGGGAGGGGAGATTTTGAAGCTTGTGAAATCCACATTGATGCCATTGGGCTGCAGGGTTCCCAGGCTGAATATGATTTGCTGTTCCTGCAGCCTTCGGGTGGCATCACTGTGGCATTGTAGGAGGCCAAGGATGGACATGTCATCTGAGGAATGGGAGGGGGAGTTGAAATGGTTCGCGAGTGGGAGGTGCAGTTGTTTGTTGCGAACTGAGCGCAGGTGTTCTGCAAAGCGGTCCCCAAGCCTCCGCTTGGTTTCCCCGATGTAGAGGAAGCCACAACGGGTACAGCGGATGCAGTATACCACATTGGCAGATGTGCAGGTGAACCTCTGCCTGATGTGGAAAGTCTTCTTGGGGCCTGGGATTGGGGTGAGGGAGGAGGTGTGGGGGCAGGTGTAGCACTTCCTGCGGTTACAAGGAAAAGTGTCGGGTGTGGTGGGGCTGGAGGGGAGTGTGGAGCGGACAAGGGAGTCGCGGAGGGATTGGTCCCTCCGGAAGGCAGATAAGGGTGGGGAGGGAAAGATGTCTTTGGTGGTGGGGTCTGACTGCAGATGGCGGAAGTGTCGGAGGATGATGCGTTGGATCCGGAGGTTGGTGGAGTGGTATGTGAGGACGAGGGGGATTCTTTTTTGGTTATTGTTGCGGGGACGGGGCGTGAGGCATGTGTTCCGGGAAATGCGGGAGACATGGTCGGGGGCGTCCTCGACCACTGTGGGGGGGAGGTTGCGGTCCTTGAAGAATGAGGACATTTGAGATGTGCGGGATTGGAATGTCTCATCCTGGGAGCAGATGCGGTGGAGGCGAAGGAATTGGGAATAGGGGATGGCATTTTTGCAGGAGGGTGAGTCGGAGGAGGTGTATTCCAGGTAGCTGTGGGAGTCAGTGGGCTTGAAATAGACATCTGTCTCTAGGTGGTTGCCCGAGATGGAGACAGAGAGGTCCAGGAAGGAGAGAGAAGTGTTGGAGATGGTCCAGGTGAACTTCAAGTTGGGGTGGAAAGTGTTGGTGAATTGGATGAAGTGTTCGAGCTCCTCGTGGGAGCACGAGGCGGCGCCGATGCAGTCATCAATGTAACGGAGGAAGAGGTGGGGTTTAGGGCCAGTGTAGGTGCGGAAGAGGGATTGTTCCACATAACCTACAAAGAGGCAGGCATAGCTTGGGCCCATGCGGGTACCCATGGCCACCCCCTTTGTCTGTAGGAAGTGGGAGGAATTGAAAGAAAAGTTGTTGAGGGTGAGGACGAGTAGAATCGTTTGTGTGTGGAATGAACTTCCAGAGGAAGTGGTGGGAGTGGATGCAGTTACAACTTTAAAAAGACATTTAGGTAAGTCCATAAATATGATGTCAGTTTGGATGGTGTCGTTAGCTCCCGCCCTCCAAGTCCCTCTCTGAACAAATAAATCCCTGATGGTTCTCATCCTCTGCCACTGCCTGTGCAATGGCGTGTGGAGACCAGCAGAGGGTGGCATTGCATCACTTCGAAGAGCCCGAGACACACAGATACACACACAAATACACCAATTCTTACTCAAATAAGGGGAGCCGATCAGGATTTCACTGGCTCTGTGGTTCTGTCAATATTGCATTCCCTACCTCTGGAGTGTGTCAGGATTTGTGGTGTTCTGTTGACAGCATTTCATTATTTGACTCACGCTGAGAGTATATCAGGACTTGCTCGCACAGTGAGCGTGACAGTATTTCAATTGTTCCATGGCGACTGTGACTCTATGAGATTTTCAATGCTGTATTAATGAAGATGTAAGGACAAGTTGGGAGACGAGTAAATATTACAGGTTAGTTTCAGTATCTGAGCTGTCTGAAGGAGGAGGTGTAGGAGGGAGACTCCGTGCTCCCTTCCTAGGAGCTGGGGTAGACGATGTGTTGTGAGTCCACCCTCCTGCCCACTGAGACCGTGGGGATTCCATTTGTACCGGCTCGATATAAAAGGGAGATGGCATCAGGGACACGGCTTCTGAGCTGTACCAGGTGGAAATGGAACTGTCGGTGGATTTAAAGTGAGAATTACCCTTCACTGAACATAGCTCCTTATTCGGTTGATGGGAGGGGGATGTTTCGGAATTCCCACACGGATCGTGTGCCGGTTCTCTCCGGTTTGTACCAGTCTCATCTTCACATGGCAATGGCAGAGGTGGACGGAACTGATGTTGGGCACTCCAACACTCGGCTTGGCACTTTCTGTTCTATTCCAGGCTGTTTTTTTCCTGGTATGAGAGAAAAGGAGGTAGAGAGTGAGGGTGAAAGTGGCTGGTCCTGCTGTTAGTGATGGTGTAGCTGGGGGGAAATGGTGAGGTGGCTGGAGTGAGCCAGTCAACAGTGTTGAATCCATGCAGTGTTTTCAGTGTAGGGGAGTAGCAGAGGCACGAGAGAAAGGGAGACAGGCAGACAAAGAGAGACGAAGCAGAGAGAATCCGGTGACAATTATCCTGGCCGAGCAGAGGAGGTTAGTTATGCCTGTCCTGTACTGCTGGACATTTCTTCAGACTGCGGATATTACACTGAGCTGGGTAGTGAGCTCAGACTATGCTCGATGAGTCTGGTGGTGTTGACTCCTCTGGGAAGAGAATAGTCCTTCTCTGCACTAGCCCATCCAGCAGGACCTCCGTGCTCCTTTCGACAAATCTTGCTACAATTGCCCCTTATCTACCAGGCACTGGGTAAACCGTGCAGGCCAGATCCAAACTGAGAAAGGTCAACTGTCTGCCTATTGGTCTTTCAAAGATAGCATCAGAAAACTAGTTCGGCCTCCTTCAGACTCTCCCTCTGTCACAATCAATGAAAATGACACTGAGACAAATTATTGTTAGATTCAGCCCAATGAGTCAAAGACTGTCTCCAGTTCTGAGGAAGGGTCACCGGACCCGAAAGATTAATTCTGTTTTCTCCTCCACAGATGCTGCCAGACCTGCTGAGCTGTTCCAGCAACTTGACTTTTGTTTTGAGTCAAAGACTGTGCTCACCACACTCTCAGTCACAAATGCAGAAGAAACGCTCATTCAAAACCCTCTATCATCTGAGCTCACAGCAATATCCTATTCACGCATCATTCCTGAACCACTGGTCCATGTTGCAAGATGCTATCAAAATGTCTACATGTCAGCATTCTAAAACATGTGAACACATCCTTCCATGACAGTTTCTCACTCTCCCCCCTCTCTGTCTATATATACAACCCCTCCCATTTGTTCGCATTTGAACTGATTCCCCACCATCGCTCTCTGGCAGTGACTTTCACACCCATTGCACACCTTGTCATGGCACATTGGAGATATGGAGCTGTAATTAGATGTGAGCCGCACATCCTGTCTCTTCCAGCATGGGCTCCAATTTCCCCACGCTGGGCAGCGATTTAACACAGCGTGACCAAGGACTGTCCTGGGGTGGTCTGGACAGATCTACACGCTGGGAGGATAACTGCTCCATGTTTAGAGATCAGTTCAGTTCTGTTCACTTCACAGCCCCCCGTCCTTGAGAGATACCTGGTCCGGATATACAGATAAATGCACTGCTGTGGTCTGCACAGCTCCCTGAGCTGGACTGATACCTATTTGACTGGTGAGGCCTGCACTGTGTCCCACTCTGGATAGATTGCCCGGTTGTATTGAGCAGTACACTAGCCTGGTCTGCACAGTGTTCCATGCTGAAGAGATATTTCATCTAGGTTTGTGGTGTCTGGGCTGGTTCTGTGAGTTGGATTCAGAATATGAGACAACTGACCACTCCAGCTGATCTGACAATGCCTTTAATTTGAGTTTGCCAGTTGAGTTGAGTTTGGGGAGAAATTTCCACCTCGAGGCTGAGTGGGTCTCACCAAAACTGCTGGACAGAAGGGCCTTTGTGATGTGGATCGTTCTTACTCCATCACATTCTTTAACCGACATTCCCCGGAACATTCTGTAATCGACATTATTTGTCAACGGCTGGATTTAAGTTAATTGAGCAAAATATTAGATCCCGAGGGAAAAGATCCTATTCCAGGGAGAAGGAGACACTGTTTCAAAATCCCCTCAGGCAGTTAAAGGGGTGAATACATTTTCCCTGTGTTCATGTTTCTTCATAACCGAAAATTGACCACAATTTAGACGAAAAGACAGAAATTTCCAACTTCTGTTTGTCTTCAAGGAACTGGGAGAGTATCCTTCAGGACAGCAACGTCTTCACCCTTTACATCAGGAACTGTAAAGAAGTAACCTGTGCCTGCTCTCGAGTGGCCAAGTGTGTGAGAATGTTCTAGAAACCATCTGTTCTTACGGATGTGCTTTTCTGTCTTTCGGGAGGGAGAGTTTCTTGTATTTTATGTTACGTTTTTTGTAAAAAAAATGAGAAATTACTATTTGTTATTTCAGCTTCTTTTTTTTTTCAATAAATCAGTGATACATTTGAAAATGTCACTGTTTCCTCAAACTGGTAACTTTGCCACCAAGTTGATACATATTTTATTTGTTTTCCTTCCTCACAGTTAACATAGTGACGATCTACGTCCTGCTTTATAAAGATTGTGGATTGTCTCCATGTGCCGGACGTTACCTGGGGTCAATGGCAGTGGTGGATCTACTGATCATTATCCTTGACCTGATATGAAGACACATTCCCATTGTTTATCAGGAACAGTTGTATTTCCTGTTCTTCATCCCCATGTGTAATATCCATGCCGTCCTGCTTTATGCAGCCACTGAGTGTTCTGTCTGGTTCACCGTCACTTTCACCTTTGATCGATTTGTAGCCATTTGTTGCCAGAAGCTGAAAAGTAAATATTGCAGTGAGAAAACGGCGGCTGTGGTTCTGGGAACAGTGACTGTACTGAGCTGTTTAAAGAACATTTTCTGGTATTTTATGTCCACAGGTAGCTATTGGCTGGAGAACTGCCCTTGGTTTTGTGAAGCAAAACTCAATGTTTATGACTCTCGTGTCTGGATCACAATCGAGTTCCTCCAACACATTCTAACCCCAGGTCTCCCATTTCTCCTGATTCTGCTGCTCAATGTTTTCACCGTCAGGCACATTTTAGTGACCAGCAGAGCTCGCAGAAGACCTCGGGCTCACACCAATGGGGACGGTCAGTGTGAGACAGCAATGCAAAATCGAAAAAAATCCATAATTTTACTGTTTGTGATCTCGGTCAATTTCATCCTGTTATGGTCAACATTAATGTTGTATTCTATACGGTTCCGGATACTGTACATGGGGTATGACTCTATGTATCTGCATCGCTTTGTGTAGGAATTGGGCTTCATGCTGCAGCTCCTCAGTTGCTGCACAAACACCACGATTTTTGCCGTGACCCAGACGAAGTTCAGGCAGCAGCTGAAGAATGTGCTGAGATATCCCTTGACCCAAATTCATCAACCAATCAGATTCACTCAGTAATCAATCCATCCTGGATTTTCTCATTTCAGTTCAATGTTTCAGCAAAGAAGCAGCCTGTCACTACGGTAACAGACTGAGGGTAGTGCTGGTTTATCCAACCTTATCCCACAGGGGATTACGGTGAAACATGTCAATGTTTCTCTCAACTCACAGGCCAGAGAGAAAACGCACCATTCCACTGACTGTATCCATAACTTCAATATGTAATTAGCGTTCATTATAAAGTGCCAAGCAGCACAGCAAACTATATTGTTGTTTGTCTTTGTGTTGAAGAAGCTCAGCTGAAGAGAGACAGTCTTGGCCCCAAGGGAATGGGAGGATTTCGGGATTGAGCTCAGGAGTTGGGTTTAAGTCACTCTGTCACTGCTTTCACCTCTGGGATATCTCTGTCACTTTCTCTCTCTCCTGTCCCTCCTCGCTCGCTCTCTCCCTCTCTGACCCATATTTCTCCGTAACCCCCCGCTCCCCATCCCTCTCTCCATTCCCTTCCTTCTCTCTTTCCACACGCCCACTCCACACCACTCGCTCCCTCTCTCCCTGCGTCCTGTCTCTCTCTCCCTCCTCCTCGATTGTCCGCACCCGCTTCTCTCACCCTCTGCATGTGTAACCCCATCTCCCACACAGTATTTTCCCCTCTGACCCCACCTCGCCCAAATCCCCTATCACAGTCTTTCCCACTCTCCGTCCCCGTCCCCCTCTCTATCTCTCTCCCCACTCCCTCTGTACCCTTTGCCTCTCTCCTTCCACCTCGCTCTCCCCTCTCACTCTGCCTGTTTCCTCGTCTCTACCTCTCTATCTCTGACTCACTTTCTCTCTCTCTCTGCTCCCACTTCCTTGTCTTACTTTCTACCTTCAAGTCCCTCACTCATCTGTGTCACCCCTTGTCTCCCTGGCTCTCAGCACTATATCTGGCTCCCTGGGCCCCATTCTCCCTTTGCCCCAGCTCTTGCCCCTCTCGGTATCTGTCTCACTCCGTGTCGCTCTCTCTCCCTCCCTCCCTCCCTTCCTGTTGCTGGCACCCTCCCTGTCCATCCCTCCCTGTTCATTGCTCCCTCCTCATCCCTCCCCCTCCCTGGCCATTCCTGTACCTCACTCCCTCCCTGTCCCTCCCTCTCCCTATCCCTCGCTCCTTCCCTCTCCTTCCCTGTCCCCCTCCCTCTACCTCCATATCCCTCGCTCCTTCCCTGTCCCTCGCTCTGTGTCCCTCGCTCCCTCCCTGTCCCTCATTCCCTCCCTGTCCCTCGCTCCGTCCCCATCCCTTGCTCCCGTCCCTCGGTCCCGCCCCTCTCTCCCTTGCTCCTGTCCCTTGCTATGGTCCCTCCCTCCCTTGCTCCCTACCCATCCCTCGCTCCCTCTTTCTCTCCCTCCATGTCGATCACTCCCAACCTCGATCCTTCCCTGTCCCTCACTCTATCGCTCCCCTCTCCCTGTCCCTTGCTCCCTCCTTGCCTCCCATCCCTCACTCTGACCCTCGCTCTTTTGCTCTGTTCCTCGCTCACTCACCCCATCCCTCGCACGCTCACTTTCTCGCACCATCCCCGTCCATTGCTCCCTCGGTCCCTCCCCATTGCTCGCTCACTCTCTCCCTCTCCCTCATTCCCTCACTCTCTCCCTCCCCGTCCCTCGCTCAGTCTCCTTTCCTCGCTGTCCCTGACTCCCTCGCTCTATCTCGTTCCCTCACTCCCACGGTCCGTACCTCGCTCCACCTCTCGCTCACTCGCTCTTTCCCTTGCTCACTTGCTCCCTCCCAATCCCTCGCTTCCTCGCTCCCAATCCATCCCTCGCTCCCTCCCCGTTCCACCTATTATCCCTCGATCCCTCCTCGTACCTCCCTCACCGTCTCTCGCTCCCTCCCCATCCCTCGCTCTCTCCCTGTCCCTCTTTCCCTCTCCGTCCCTCGCTCAGTCCACCTCACTCCGCCCCTGTCACTCCCTTGTTCCCGCTCCCTCACACCCTATCTTTCCTCGCTCCCTACCTCCCCGTCCCTCATTCCCTCTCTTCCTCTCCATCCTTTGCTCCCTTCCTCTCCGTCATTTTCTCCCTACCTCTCCGTTCCTCACTCCCTCCCTCCCTCTCCATCCTTTGCTCCCTCGCTCCATCCCTTGCTCCCGCCCGGTCCCTCACTCCCTCCCCGTTTCTTGCTACCTCGCTCAATCACCATCCCTCGCTCCGTCCCTGTCCCTTGCTCCCTCCCCATCTCTCGGTCCGTCCCCGTTCCTTGATCTCTTGGTCCACCCCTTGCTCTCTCGCTCACTCACTCCCTCACTCCCTCCCCACCCCTCACTCACTCCCTCCCTCCCTGTCCCTCCCTGCCCCGACCCTCATCCCTTGCTCCCTCCCTCCCGGTCCCTCACTCCCTCACTCCCCATCCCTCGCTTCCAACCCATCCCTCACTCTTTCCCCGTCCCTCCCAACACTTGCCTCGTTCCCTCCCCATCCCTCCCTCCCTGTCCCTCTCTCCCTCCCTGTCCCTCGCTCCCTCGCCCTCGCTCCCTCATTCCCTCTCCATCACTCACTCCCTGTTCGCCCCTCCCTCCCTGTCCTTCGCTGCCCGTCCCTCTCTCGGTCCCTGTCCCTCACTTCTTCCCCATCCCTCACTTCCTCACTCCCTTGCTCCCTCCCTGGTCCCTCCCTCCCTCTTTCCCTCTCAGTCCCTCGCTCCCTCCCTCACTCCAACTCAGTCCCACACTCCCTCCCTCCCCGTACTTTGTTCCCTCCCTCGCTGCCTCCCTGTACCTCGTATCCTCCTTCTCTGTCCCTTGCTCCCTCCTTCCCTCCCTCTCTGTCCCTCACTGGCTCCCTAGCCATCCTTTGTTCCCTTCCCATCCCTCGTGCCCTGCCTCCCCATCCTTTGCTCTCTCCCTCGCTCCCGCTCTGTCACTCGTTCCCTCCCACCCAGTCCCTCATTTCCTCCCTCCCTCATTCCGTCCCTCGCTCCCTCCATCTCCATCCCTTGATCCCTCCCACCCATTCCCTTTCGGCCTCCCTCACCGTCCCTCGCTCCCATCCCCTCATACCCTCCATTTCGCTCCCTAATTCCCTCCCCCTCACTTGTTCCCTGTCACCCTCTCCCTCCCCTCCTTTGCTGTACGTCCCTCTCTCGTTCCCCATTCCTTGCTCCTCCCCCATCATTCACTTCCTTGCTCCCTCACTCCCTCCCCATCCCTCGCACCCTCACCATCCCTTGCACACTCCCAATCCCTCGCTGGTTCGTGACCCTCTCCCTCTACCTCGCCCCCTCCTGGCTTGCTCACTTCCTGTTTCACGCTCAGTCTCTCGCTCCCTCCCAGTCCCTCACTCCCTCCCTCGCTCCCAGTCCCTTGCATCCTGGCTTCGTCCCTCGCTCTGTCCCTTACTCCGTCGCTCCCCACCTGTCCCTTGCTCCCTCTCCATCCCTCGGTCCCTCCCTCCCTGTACCTGATTCTGTCCCTCCCTCACTCTATGTCCCTCGCTCCTTCCATCTCCATCCCTCACTCCCGCCCTCCCTGTCCCTTTCTCCCATCCTCCCAATCCCTCACTCCCTCCCTCCCTCCCTGTCTTTTGCTCCCTCATTCCACCCTTCACTCACGCACTCCCTTCCTGTCCCTTACTCCCTCCTTGTCCCTCGCTACATTGCGTCCGTTGTTCCCTCCCTGTCTCTCACTCACTCCGTCCCTGTCCGTTGTTTCCCTACCTCCCAGTCCCTTATTGCCTCCCTACCTACAGTCCCTGTCTCAGTCGCTCCGTCCCTCACTCCTTCTATCCATCTTTCACTCCCTCTCCATCCCTTTCTCCCTTTCTCCATTTTTCCATCCTCGACCCTCTCTTCCTCCCTTCCCATCCCTCACTCCCTACCTCCCTCCCTGTCCCTTGGTCCCAAGCTCCATCCCTCAATCCCTCGAAGTAACTCAATTCCTCCCTCCCCGTCCCTCGCTCTCTCCCTCTCCATCCCTTTCTCCCTCTCTTCCGGTCCTTCGTTCCCTCCCTCATCTCCCTGGATCCCTCTCTCCATCACATCCTCGCCGTCCCTCACGTGCCTCGCTGCCTCCTCATCCCTAGGTCCCTCCCCGTTCCTTGCTCCCACCCTCCCTGTTCCTCGTTCCCCCGACCCCGTCCCTCGCGCCCTCACTCTGTCCCTCGCTCTGTCACTCCATTCCTTGCTCCCTCACTCCATCCCTCATTCAATCGTTTCCTCGTTCCCTCTCCATCCCTTGCTTCCTCACTGTCTCTCGCTCCCTCCCTCCCCATCCCTTGATCCCTTCCTCCCAGTTCCTCTTTCCCTCCCACCCTCCCCGTCCTTCGGTCCCTGACTCCCACCCTCGCTCTGTCCATCACTCCTTCGCTCCAAACCCGTCCCTCGCTCCCTCCCTGTCCCTCCCACCCGTCCCGTGATCCTGCCCTTTCCCTCGCTCCATCCCTCGCTCCCTCCCATTCCCTCACCCCGCCACATCCCTCTCTCCCTCCTCATCTCTCGCTCCCTCCCCATCGTACCCTCCCTGTCGCTCCCTCATTCCCTCTCCCTCGCTCATTCCCTGTTGTCCCCTCCCTCTCCGTACCTTGCTCCTCTTCCCTTGCCCTCAATTCCTCGCTACCCCACTCCCTCCCCATCCCTTGCTCGCTCCAAATCCCTCGCTCGGTCCCGTACATTGTTCCCTCTCACTCGCTCCCTCCCCACCCCTCGCTCACTCGCGTTCCATTGCTCTCTCCCTCCCAATCCCTTTCTCCTGCCCTCCCAGTCCCTCATTCCCTCCTTTACTCACAGTCCCTCGCTCCCTCGCACTGTCCCTCGGTCCCTTACTCCAAACTCATCCCTCATTCCCTCCCCGTACCCCCCACCCACACCCTCCCTCCCTCCCATTCCCTCAATCCCTCGCTTACTCCCATTCCCTCGTTCTCTCCCCGTCCCTCTCTCCCTCCCCGTCCTTCACTCCCACCCCATCGTACCCTTCCTGTCGCTCCCTCATTCCCTCTCCCTAGCTCGCTCCCTGTCGCCCTCTCCCTCCCTGTCCCTCGCTCCCCGTCCCTCTCTCGCTCCCCATGCCTCACTCCTTCCCCATTCCTCACTTCCTCACTCCCTCGCTACCTCCCCATCCCTTGCTCGCTCCCAGTCCCTTGCTTGCTCCCGTCCCTCGCTCCCTTTCCCTCAGTCCTTCCCCGGTCCCTCACTCCCTGTTTTCCTACTAGTCCCTCACTCCCGCCCCATCCCTCGCTCCCTCCCTTGCGCCCTCCTCATCCCTCGCTCCCTCGCCATCCATCGCTCCCTGCTTCCCCGTCCCTTGCTCCCTCACTCCCAGTCCCTCGCTCCCTCAGTCCGTCCCTCACTCCTTTGCTACAAACTCATCCCTCGCTCCCTCTCCATCTCTCCCGCCCGTCCCTCAATCCCTCCCTTTCTGCCACTCCCTCCCCGTCTCTCCCACCCCGTCCCTTACTCCCTCGTAATCTACCTGTCCCTCACTCCATTACTCGCTCCCTCCCCGTCCCTCGCTCCCTCCCCCTCACACCCTCCCTGTAGCTAACTCATTCCCTCTTCCTCGTTCTTCCCTGCTGCCCCCTCCCTCCCTGTACCTTACTCCCTCTCCGTCGCTCCTTCCCCGTCCCTTGCTTTCTCGCTCCCTCCCTATCCCTTGCTCGCTCTGAGTCCCTCACTCGTTCCCATCCCTCATTCCTTCTCCATCGGTCCCTCCCCCTCCTTCCTTCCATCTTTCCTTCTCAGCCCCTCACTGCCTCCCCATTCCTCGCTCACTCCCTCCCCGTTCCTTGTTCCCCCCCTCCCTCCCTCACTCTCCATCCCTATGCCCCTCCATCTCTATCCCTCGATCCCTCCATCCCGGTAAGTTTCCCCCTCCGTCTCCATCCCTCACTCCCACCCTCCCTCCCCGTCCTTTGCTCTCTCGCTCTGTCCCTCACTCACTCTCTCCTTTCCTGTCCCACGCTACCTGCCTCCCCATCCCTCGCTCTATCCCTCGCTCCCTCCGTCGCTCGCTCCCTCCCTCCTCGTACCACCTTCCCTCCCTCCCTCACTCTCTGTCCCTTGCTCTGTCCATTTCCAACCCTCACACCCTCCCTCCCAGTCCCTTTCTCCCTTACTTCTCATCCCTCACTCCCTCCCTCTCCTTTGCTCCCTCGCTCCATACCTCGCTCACTCACTCCCTTCCAGTCCCTTACTACCTCCCAATCACTCTCTCCCTCGCTCACTCGCTCACTCCCAGTCCCTCGCGCCCTCCCCATCTCTTTTTCCTTCCCCATCCTTCCTTCCATTACGTCTGTTGCTCCTTCCCCATTCCTCGCTCCCTCACTTCTTCCCTGTCCCTCGCTCCCTCCATCCCCTTTCCTCGCTCACTCTTTCCCCATCTCTTGTTGCCTCTCTTTGTCCCCGTCTCAGTCTCACTCACTCTGTCCCTCACTCCTTCGCTCCGTCCCTCCCCAACCCTCACTCCCTCCCTGTCTCCCCATCCCTCAGTCCTTCTCTCCTTCCCTCGCTCCATCTCTGTCCCACGCTCCCTGTCTGTCCCTCGCTCCCTCCCTCCATGTTCCTCGCTCCCTCTTCTTCACTCATTCCATCCCTCCCCATCCCTCACTCCTTCCCTTCCCGTCGCTCGCTCTGTCCCCATTCCTCAATCCCTCCCTCCCCGTCCCTCGCTCCCCATCCCTCGCTCGCCATTCCTCCCTCCATGTCGCTCGCTCCCCCGAATCCATCCCTCGCTGCTCCATTCCCTGTCCCTCCTCATCCATCGCTCCCTCCCCATCTGTCGCGCCCTTGCTCCCCTCGTCTCTCGCTCCCTCTCCATCTTTCACTCCCTCGCTGTCCCTTGCTCTCTCCCCCTCCCTCTCTACCTCCCCGTCCAAGAATCCCTACCTCCCTCACGCTCCGTCCCTTGCTCCCTCCATTTCCAACCCTCGCTCCCTCCCTCCCTGTCCCTTTTTCTATCCCTCCCCGTCCATCACTCCCTCCCCGTCCCTCACTCCCTTTCATCCATCCCTCCCTCCCCATCCTTTTCTCCCTCCCACCCAGTCCTTCGTACCCTCCTTCACCATTCCTTTCTCCCCCCCTTCTGGTCCCTCGCTCCCACCCTGCCCGTCCCTCAGTCCCTTGTTCCTTTTCGTCCTCGCGTCCCTCACGACCTCGTTCCATTCACGTCCCTCACTCCCTCCCAGTCTGTCACTCCCTCCCTGTCCCTCGCTACCTCACTCACTCCCTCTTCCCTCCCTCCATTCCTCACTCCCTCTCTCCATCCCTCACTCACTCGCTTCCTGGCTCCCTCCCATTCCTCGATCCCTCACCGTCCCTCAATCCCTCCCCTTCCCTCGCATACGTCCCTCGATCCCTACCCATATCTCGCTCCCTCCTTCCCTGACCCTTGTTCCTTTCCTCCCAGTCCCTATCTCCCTCCCTCCCTCACTGTCCTTTGCTCCCTCACTCCGTCCCTCGCTCCTTCCCTCGCTCAAAACCCATCCCTCGCTCCCTCCCACACATCCCTCAATCCCTCCCCATCCCTTTTTCGCTCCCAGTCCCTCGGTCCCTCCCGTCCCACGCTCCCTCCCCGCTCCCTCCAACCCTCTTTCCCTCTCAGTCCCTCGCTAACTCCCTGTCCCTCGCTCCCTCTCTATCCCTTGCTCCCTCCTTCCCCATACCTTGTTCCCTCCCTCGCTCTCTCTCTGTCCCTGCTTCCCTCCCTCCTTGGCCCTCGCTTCCTCCCTCCCTCACTCCCTGTCCCTCGCTCCCTCCAACTCGATCCCTTGCTCCCTCCCTCCCCGTCCCTCACTCCCTCCCTCCCTCCTCGTACTTTGCTCCCTCACTCTGTCCCTCACTCACTCGCTCCTTTCCTGTCCCACGCTACCTGCCTCCCCATCTATCGCTCTCTACCTCGCTTACTCTCCGTCCCTCGCTCCATCCTTCCCTGTACCTTATTCCCTCCTCCCTCACTCTCCGTCCCTCGTTCCGTCCATTTCCATCCCTCGCTCCATCCGTCCCCATTCCTTTCTCCCTCCCTCTACGTCCCTCAGTCCTTCACTCCCCGTCCCCTTCTCTCTCCCTCACTTTCTCTCACTCCTTCCTTCCCTCCCTGTCCTATGCTCCCTCGCTCCGTCCCTCGCTCATCGCTCCCTCCCCGTCCCTCGCTCCCTCCCTCACCATCGTTTTCGCTATTCCTTCCCGTCCCTCGCTCCCTCCCTCCCCACGCTTTCTCCCTCCCTCCCCGTCTCTGTCTCACTCGAACCATCTCACACTCCCTTGCTCCGTCCTTCGTTCCATTCCCATCCCTTGCTGCCTTGCTCCTTATCTCCATCCCACATCCCTCGCTCAGACCTTTGCTCCCTCACTCTATTCCTCGCTACCTCGCCGCCCCTCGGTCCCTCGCCGCCCTTCGCTCCCTCCCTGTCCCTCGATCCCTCCCTCCCAATGCTTAACAGTCCCTTGCTCCCTCTTTCCCTACCTTCCTGTCCCTCGCTCCGTCCCTTGCTCACTCGCTCCCTCCGGGTCCCTCGCTCCCTTGCTCTCACCCCGTCCCTCACTCCCTTGCTCTGTCTCTTGTTCCCCCGCTCCATCCCTCGCTCCCTCGCCGTCTGTCATTCCCCTGCTCTCAGTCCCTTGCTCCATCCATCGCTCCCTTTCCGTCCCTCGCTCCCTTCCTCCCCATACCTCCTTTCCTCCCTCGGTCCCTCTCTCTCCCTTGTTCCCTCCCTCACCGTCCCTAGATCCTTCCCTCCCTCCTCGTCCCTCAATCCATCGCTCGGTCCTTCGCTCCTTCCCCGTCCCTCCCTCCCTCCCTACTTCCCCATCCCTCGCTCCTTCCCCGTCCCCTTCTCCGTCCCTTGATCTCTCGCTCCGTTCCTCGCTCCCTCGATCTGTCCCTCACTCCCTTGCCATCCTTAACTCCCTTGTTTCCTCCCCGACCCTTGCTCCCTTCCTCGCTCCCCATCCCTTGCTCCGTCGCACCCTCCCCATCCCTCACTCCCTCCCTGCACATCCCTCACTCAATCCTTCCTCATCTCTCTCTCCCTCCCATCTCCCCGTCCCTCCCTCGCTCCCTTGCTACCTCCCTGTCCCTTCTTCGCTCACTTCCTCATTCCCTCCTTGCTCCTTGCTCGATCCCTCCCCGTCCATCGCTCCCTCCCTTGATTCCTCCCTCCCCTCATCCGCCACTCTCTCCCCATCCCTCGCCCCCACTCCAACCCATGCTGCCTCCCTCGCTCCATCCCTGTCCCTCCCTCCCTCCCTCCCCGTCACTCCCTCCCTCCCCGTCCAACTTCCCTCACTCCTTATCCTTCACTCCCCCGAATCCATCCCTCACTCCGTCGCTCTCCGTCTCTCCCTTCTTGTCTCTCGCTCCCTCACTCTGTCCCTTGCTCCTCCCTGTCCCTCGCTCCTTCCCCGCCCCTCGCTCCCACCCCATCGTCGTTCCCTTTCTCGCTCACTCCCTATCCCTTTCTCCCCGGCCCTAGCTCCCTCGCTTCGTGACGAGGTACGAAATAAACTTCTTTTGCAGTAAATGATTTCCCTAAATAAGTTGCTGTTCTCTATTTTCAACAAGAATTGCACTTCCACGTTATCCTCAGAGCTTATCAATTAAACCAGCAATTGCTCTCAGTACATGCCTTTTCTTTTAGGAGTTACATTTATGTGACTATCTTAAAGTATACAGGTGATTTCTGAAGCCGAAGTGACTGCTGACTGTTCACTGTTATGGATGTACCGTTAAATACCTGAGCTACAATAATAATGCCCTTGATATAGATGTATTTCACTCAGCCTTACTCTGTATTACTTGTCCAAGTTTATTTATTCCTGCATGGCATATACTCCAGTGTTCCTCTCCATTACTTTCACATTCCCCTTTTAGACACTGCTAACTCCTTACACGTCTTCACCCTGACCACATAATGCAGAAGTGAGAATGCTTGCTGATCATTTCATGTACCATTGACTTTGTTTTCATTTATCTTCACTGAATTCCCTACTATAACATCCTGTGGACAAATGTTGAGGAGAAACTGAACTGGACCTGCCATATAAATATTGTTGCTCCATGTGAATCGAAGTTTTGTGGTTATTAACTCAACTTTTGACTCCCGGAAGACTGTGCATCATCTGCAAGGCACAAGTTAGGAGTATAACGGAATACTGTTCATTTGCTTGAATGGGTGCTGCTCCAACAACACTCAGGATACTCGACACAGTGCAGGAAAGGCAGTCCACTTGACTGGCACCCCATTCAGTACTTTCAATATCAACTCCCTTCAGCTGCAATGCACAGTGGCAACAGAATACACCGTCTACAAGATGCACTAGAGTAACTCACGCAACCCACAGACTGTACCACCTGAATGGGCAAGAGCCGAGGATGCATCAGAACAACTCCATCTGTAAATTCCCGTCGAAGGAACATTCCAACCTGATTTGGAGCAGTACAAGTGATGATCTCACTGAATGGTGGAGAAAGCTTGATGGACCAAATGGCCTATTTCTCCCCTCCAACTTCTGCCTTATGATTTTTTTTCCCCAGTTGATTAGTGCAGTGACCAAACTTGTGCTCAGTCCTCTAGATAGTCTCTAAACCGCCAGCCCCAAAACCCTTTCTAGACCACTTGATCTTCCTATCCAACCACCTTCATGGATCTGTGACTGTCCACTCCAAGCTCTCTTCTTTACTCTAAACTACTCAGTGTACTTACTGTTTTTGTGCACTGCCATAGTTCACCCTTCCAAATTTCATTATCATCCACTTCTCTGGATTGAACTCCTATCGCCATTTTCTTCTCAATTGTTTAATAACCCCGTGCAGCCCACAGTTTGGTTTCTTATGGTTAAATGTGTGATAAATTGTTGCATCATCTGCAAACGTCTAAGCCATTGCCACGACAACTAAATCTAAATTATTGATCTACATCAGAAAACAACGGAACTCATAGAAGGCATGCTTAGTAAGTGTACGAACGACACCAACATTGGTGGCACAGAAGACAGGAAAGAAGGCTCTCTGAGCGTTCATTGTCAACCCCATTTCTGGTTGTGTCTTCGCGGCTGGGCCACTGACTTTCTCTGATTCCGGGCCTGGGAACTGGGATTATATGGTCATCTGCAGCATTGGTTACATCCTTGTGGGAGGGAACTGGTGAAGTATTCGATGTCAAACTACATTACTATTAAAAGTACATTTCAACAATATCATCTCATTCTTCAACAGACTCGTTGATGGAATCTGGGGGCATTGAAGTTAAAGATTCAGCCCACTCTGAGTTCTCACGTGTCAGTCCACTGTTCGCCAAGTATTCCTGTTGTGTATCCGATGCTGTTCCGAACGCATCCTCAGCCATCGTACTTATCACGCTTTTCAAGCGCATTTTCCTGTGTGGCCGTGATCAGGTAGTGGTTAATACACTGTGTTGTCGCTGCAGTAACCTCAGTTCGAATCCGAATCACAGCAGCAGC
The DNA here is from genome assembly GCA_024137785.1 of Ginglymostoma cirratum. Classification (NCBI taxonomy): domain Eukaryota; kingdom Metazoa; phylum Chordata; class Chondrichthyes; order Orectolobiformes; family Ginglymostomatidae; genus Ginglymostoma; species Ginglymostoma cirratum. Next base: position 522,203 of record JAHRHZ010000110.1, read on the forward strand.
TATTCTTCCCATATTGCTCCTTGTGAATCGTCCTTTGTTAAGGAATTAGTTGATTTGCATGAAAATATTCTCCCAGGTGATGAATGTATTCCTTCAAAAACCCACCCGCTGCCACGTCTGCGTTTGATGTATCAGAATTTAAACCCATCTCTTCTTGCAGATTATTCTCCCTCTCACAATCACTAACTCTCCTTTAAGTCCCTTCTCACACTTCGCTGAAACACTGCTCAATCTACCACACAATATCACAAGATATTGACACCATTTAGTCTGTGCAACCTCAGTCATTGTTGCTGGGTGAACGTGCCCCAATCTCACCATGTGGACCTTCAAATAAGTCGATCCATTTAGTTGCCGCAGTTGGGAGATGAATATCTTTTACTGACATGGGCCAGTGATTGTTGGAGCATCAGGTTCAGGAAAAAAGACACAGGATAAATTTGAGCAAATGATTCTTTATTGGAAAGGAACAGTTTCTGTGACTGTTTGCATAATTTGTTCATTCCGCAACAGCGACAGTATTGTGTGCAGTTCTGCAATTCCTACTCTTGGAGAGATGTGCTCCTACAGGAAACGATGCAAAAAATGGTTTCCAAGGATATTGCCTGTGCTGAAGACTGTCGGTTATGAAGAGAGTTTGGACATTCTGGGATGGTTTTCTTAGAGCAGGTGTGATTGAGAGGGAACGTGATCGAGGTATACAAAATAATGAGGAATATGAACAAGGGATTCTGAAAGACCTGTTTCTCTTTGATCGATGACCAGGGAGCCGTGGATTTCAGGTAAGAGGCAGACAGGTTTGAATAGATACTCGGAAAGACTTTTTTGTCAGCCAGCGGGTGCTTGGAGTCTGGAACTCACTGCCTGTAAGGACCGTAGAGGCAGAAACCTTCCTAACTTTATGAAATATTCGGATGTGATTTGTGATGTCAAGGCATACCACGCGAGGAGCCAAGTGATGGAAAACAGGATTAGGATAGTTAAGTCGTTGTTTTGTCCAGTGCATCCGCAATAGATTGAAGGCCCTTATGCTGTGTGGAAGTCGACAGTAGTAGACTGGTTCGTATCCTTGTATCTCACGTGGGAGAGCAGCGTGAAATTCCCAACCGGAGACCATCCCCGTATTCCGGGGTGGTTCAGTATTGCCTCGTGGCAGCAGGGGCTCAGTTTCGACTCAAGCTTTGTGCGGCTCTCTGTATGGGGTTTGCACGTTCTCGCTGTGTCTGTGTGAGTTTCCTTTAACAGCCCAATGTTGTGCAGGTTAGGTAGATTGCCCCGTCATGTACAGGCTACAGTAGGTTCGCCATTGTAAATGCGGGTTTCTGGAGATAAGGTAGAGAACATAGAACATAGAACATAGAACAGAGAACATGACAGCGCAGTACAGGCCCTTTGACCCTCGATGTTGAGCCGAACTGTGAAACCAATCTGAACCCCATCTAACGTGCACTATTCCATTATCATCCATATGATTTTCCAACAACCATTTAAATGCCCTTAAAGTTGGCGAGTCCACAACCGCTGCAGGCAAGGCATTCCATGCCCTTACTCAACTCTGAGTAAAGAATCTACCTCTGACATCTGTGCTACACCGATCATTCCTCAATTTAAAGCTATGTCCCCTCGTGCTAGCCGTCACCATCCGAGGAAAAAGGCTCTCACAGTCCACCCTATCCAAACCTCTGATCATCCTGTATGTATCTATTAAGTCACCTCTTAACCTTCTTCTCTCTAACGAAAACAGCCTCAAGTCCCTCAGCCTTTCCTCATAATACCTTCCCTCCATACCAGGCAACATCATGGTAAATCTCCTCGGCACCCTTTCCAATTCTTCCACATCCTTCCTATAATGCGGAACCAGAACTGTACGTAATACTCCAAATGCGGCTGCACCAGAGTTATGTACAGCTGCAACATGACCTCAAGCCTACGAAACTCAATCCCTCTACTAATAAAACCAAACGCACGGTACACCTTCTTAACAACCCTCTCAACCTGGGTGCCAACTTTCAGGGATCTATGCACATGGACACCGAGATCTCGCTGCTCCTCCACACGACCAAGAATCTTACCATTAGCCCAGTACTCTGTATTCCTGTCACTTCTTCCAACGTGAATTCCCTCACACCTTTCCGCATTAAACTCCGTTGGTCACCTCTCAGCCCAGCTCTGCAGCTTATCTATGTCCCTTTGTAACCTGCAACATCTTTCCGCACTATCCACAACTCCATCGACTTTAGTGTCATCCGAAAATTTACTAACCCATCCTTTTACGCCCCCATCCAGGTCATTTATAAAAATGACAAACAGCAGTGGCCCCAAAACAGATACTTGCGGTACGCCACTAGCAACTGAACTCCAGGATGAACATTTCCCATCAACCACCACCCTCTGTCTTCTTACAGTTAGCCAATTTCTGATCCAAACCGTTAAATCGCCCTCAATCCCAAGCCTCCGAATTTTCTGCAATAGCCTGCCGTGGGGAACCTTACCAAAACGCTTTACTGAAATCTATATACACCACATCAACCGTTTTACCCTCGTCCACCTGTTTATTCACCTTATCAAAGAACTCAATAAGGTTTGTGAGGCACGGCCTACGCTTCACAAAACCGTGTTGACTATCCCGAATCAAATTATTCCTTTCTCGATTATTATTAATCTTATCTCTTATAATCCTTTCCAACACTTTACCTACATCCGAGGTAAGGCTCACTGCTCGAAAGTTACCAGGGTTGTCACTGCTCCCCTTCTTGAACAAGGGGACAACATTTGCTATCCTCCAGTCTTATGGCAGTATTCCTGTAGACAACTGACGACATATAGGTTAAAGCCAAAGGCTCTGCAATCTCCTCCCTAGCTTCCCAGAGAATCCTAGGATAGATCTCATCAGGCCCAGGGGACTTATCTATTCTCACACTTTCCAGAATTGCTAACAACTCCTCCTTATGAAACTCAGTCCCGTCGAGTCCAATAGCCTGGATCTCAGTATTATCTTCGACAACATTGCCTTTTTCATGTGTGAATCCTGATGAAAAATACTCATTTAGCGCCTCTCCTATCTCTTCAGACTCCACACACATCTTCCCACAGACCATCCCGTATGTCGAGGTCCCACCTACACCAGAATGAGCCCCAATTATCCAGGTATCTGAATCCCTCCCTCCTGCACCATCCCTGCAGCCACGTGTTCAACTGCTCTCTCTCCCTATTCCTCGCCTCGCTAGCATGTGGCACGGTAACAAACCAGAGATAACAACTCTGTTTGTTATAGCTGTAAGCTCCCACGCTAGCTCCTTGAATTTCTGCCTTACATCCCCATCCCTTTTCCTACCTATGTCGTTGGTGCCTATGTGGACCACGACTCGGGGCTGCTCCCCCTCTCCCATAAGGATCCCGAAAACACGAGAGAGGTTCTCACTTTCAAAGAAGTGCGAAGCTCGAGGGGTGTTAGGTGCAGAATCAGTGGGCTGGACGATCTCCATCTACATTGTCGGGATTCTATGATCTCTGACTCTGAATTGTGTCTCATTTAGAAATTTGAAATTGCCTGCTCCGTTCACAAGTGTGGGTTATTGATATCTGTCCTTCCATTCTCGATGGGATATGTCACAGGAGGAACGGTGCTGTATGATCACCTCTGGGCATGACTGTAGCCCCCGGGGAGACAGAGTGTCAGTGAAAGTGCCAACACATGCCTTCAGCAAGCTGCATTTTGTGTCTGTGTTGAAATGAAAACGACTTGATAGATTTGTTCCAGAGTGAAGTGTTTACTGGAAGCAGAAATCTGAGGAAGAAACAAGGTAAACCGATCCAGATTTGAGTGCAGAAATAGCAAATACCTTTCCTGCAGCGCTAATGAGATTGTACGACACAGAGGAGAGTTGTGCTGCACTGAATTTGGTTTCGTGGGGCCAGCATGTTTTCACTAAACTGGGTTACCAGGATATAAAGATATCAAAAAGGACACAGATGGTGCTTACTGGGGTTCGCGGTTGTGAAGATTTTTGATATCACACAGATAGGGTTTACTAGTATTGTACAGTGGCTCAGTGGTTACACTGTTATTCGATGGGCAGGTGAGGTAGATTGGCCTTGCTAAATTTCTCTGTGCTGTGAGGGGTTTGTCGGTTAAGCCACGGTTAATGCAGGGATAGGGTGGCCGCTTGATCTGGGTTGGATGTTCTTTCAAGGGTCGGTGCAGACTCGATCAAACGAATGGTACTTTCCGCACTGTAGAGATTCTGTGATTCGAAAAGAAAGGGCATGACAGAGCTTACTCAGGTGCAAAGACATTCCAAAAGACACTGATGGGGTTTACTGCGACGGGATTTTATTCACGAGGGATGTTAGAAAAGTTCGAAATGCTATCCCTGACAAAAGGACTATCTCATGGAAATTTGGCAGATGATGTGAGTTGTGGAGAGAGGAAATGGGGGAACGTTCCCTCTTTCAAGTGAACCAACAACTAGAAGTCAGACATTCAAAACCATCGATGAAAACTAAATGATAGGGGCTGAATTCCTGTCACACTGAAAAACCGTTTCCAAAATATTTTGAAAGACTCATTTGCAACCGCACAAGGAGTGAATTTCACAGGGAGAGAGAGAGCCTGTGGGCGGTTGAGGGGTTATGGAGGAGGTGTGGTCGGGGAAAGTTTTGTCAAACGATCTCTAACTTGATTGACTTTAAATGTAATGAAATTTCGTGAACTTGTGCCACTGTATAATATTGAATAAAAAAGAAGCTCAGGGCTTCGGAAAATTTGGCATAATCTTCCATGTGATCAATTATGAATGCAACTGAACAAACTTTATTTAAAATTGCAAAGGAAAGGTTTTCCATAACGAACGGTTGCTCGGAGATCAATTTCCAGCTTTAATTAAGTGCCTTAAAAATGCGACCGTAATCACTACCAAGATGTTGAATCCATTTAGTACTCAGGAATCTCCACCCAAGAAACCCAGGAACAAGGCACGTTGGATTTTCACTTTAACCCTCTGTTCTTATCAACAGCGTTTTCTTTAAGCTGAAATAAATGCGGACCAACGTTGGATACAGCGTTTAAAATTACAATGAGATGACTCAAATTTATTTTCGACTATTGCAATGAACTCTGTGTGTGTGCAGTAAGTTGAACGAAGTAGAACGAGCAAAACAACCTGTCCCTGAATTTTACCAAGTTCAGGGCCAGCCATATGAGAAAGGACGTGGCGCTAAAACACCACCTTCATTTCTATTTCCATAGACGCTTCTTAGACAGTCAAATATTTGCAGGATTTTCTTTGACAACTGAGACAGTTCTCCAGGACCGGACATTTCTCAGCCACAGAAACCGACTTTTTTCCAAAAAAATGGCTATTTTGCTCAAAGATGCACTTTATCCTTGTCCAGCTGGCCCGTGTCAATAAAAGCTGCTCCGAGTGAGGTTGGAGCTCACAGCCTCGGCATTTCACGCGCCTTTGTACAGTCACAGAAGGACCACGCACTCACCGATTGCGTTACTGGAGCCACAGTGTAGCTCCGCGCAATCATTGCCATCCCCATTTCCGGTTGTATCTTCGCGCCTGCGCCACTGAATTACTCTGGTTCCGGTCCTGGGAACTGGGTTTATATGGTCATCTGCAGCAGTGGTTACTTCCTTGTGCGAGGGAACTGGTTAAGTAACTGATGTAACACTCGATTGTTTATTTTTAAAAGTCAAGGTTGTACCCCAGAAAAATTAGAACATTTCCACTTGAAAATCGATTGCCAGGTGAATATTAGAAAGAAGGTTTTAATTGTAGTCGACAAGAAATAGGAGTATGATGCGGCCACTCAGCCCTTCGAGTCCGATTCGCCGTTCAACGAGATCATGGACGGGCTCCTACTTCAACGCCATTGTTCTGCAGAGTCCCCTGAGATCTTGATGTTTTTAATCTGTAGAAATCAATCAATCTCAGTATTTTACAGAGTCAACATTCAACAACTCAACATTGAGAATTCACAATCTCAGGGGCTCCGAATTCCAAAGATTCTCCTCATTCTGTGTTCTTTCATCACAGTTTGCTGTTTGATGAGTATTCCTGTTGAGTGTCTGGTGGTGCTCCTTTCAAACCCTCCATCTCTGCAAGTATTTCCTGCTTCCACTCGTCTCATGATGCGGCGCTGTGACATGTGACATAATGGCCCATATTTTGCGTTGTGGCAGAATCAACTTCGGCTCGAGTCGGAGTCACACTAGTATCTGTTGTCCCCAATATTTCCTCTTAACATATGCTAAAGTAATACTGCCAGGGATCAGTTAATATTGCAATAAGACATGCAGAGAGCGGGGTGTGAATTGCGAGGTTGTGGGATCAAGTCTCACCCATAGCAGGTTTTATTAACATAGACCAGTGATTCTTGAAATATCAGGCACAGCAAAATTACAGAGACCGATGTTCAGTGAAACGTGCTTTGTTGCAAAAGGCCAGGTTCTGTACTTCCTGCGTTGTTGAGTTCATTTGTCAGTTTAGCCTCATTTAGGATTTTGAAATTGTCCTCTCTGTAAACAAGTACGGCTCATTAATATGTGTTCAGAAGAGAATTTGTCCCAATACCATCACACACAACCCATTGTTCGCCACCAGCAGTCTCGGTTAAAAGCTTATCATCTTCCTCGTCAGACTGTTACCCACTCCTTTATCTGCCCAATTGTTTTGTTTGGCTCCACCCCTACCTATTGCTTATTCTTTAACCCTTCCACTTACCCTACCTTCTGCATAAAAACTGACCATCACCTAGCTACAATCAGCTCCGAGGAAGGGTCACCAGACCCAATACCTGAACATTGTTTACTCTTCACACATGCTTCCATATCTGCCGAGTGTTTCCAGCGATTTCAGATTTTGGCCGCAATACTGACTCCTGGGAACAGCACTGCTAGACCTGCTGAGCTTTTCCAGCAACTTCTGTTTTTGTTCTTGGTTTTGCAGTTTGTCGCAGCATCTGCCCCACTCACGGAAATAGCAGTTGCAATCCAAGTCTTGTCAATTTAGAGATTTTTGAACAGTCGACATTACAGTTGTGTCCAAATCAAGAGTTAGAACCTATTGCCTAAACTTTATTGAAATGTAGCTTTAACGGGGATAAAGAAAGTGAACACGATTTTCCCTCCCAACATTCCTTACAACTTGCTTTACTATGAATTTGCATCGAATGAAAATAAACAGGGGAAATAAAGAGCGATAGACCACAAGCACAGGTTTATCCAGTACGATTATTGATGAGTATTTTAAACTAACACTCGACACAAGATTCTGATCAATGTTCAAAGAGTCCTCGTTACACCGGCGGAGAGACAGATACTTGATAAACGTCGTGAACACACTGGACCATGCCTAACATTCTAAGCAAAACGATCCACCTCAGCTGCCAAAGGTGCGCATCTTTGTGTCGTTATAAGTAGCGCATTAATCTCCTAAAGAATTGGGATTCGAAAGCTGTGGGTTCAAGTCCCACCAAAATCGACTTTTACTTCAGTTTCCAAATGAATCAGTGATGTTCTGCGAAAAATACTTAAACATGGTTTCCTGTCGTTTGGATCCCTGCTGCTGATCAGAGGAAGTTCGTCACTTTCTCATGCAAGTTTTCAGGGAATAATTAGACCAGAACCAACTGCTCTTACGACAAACCTGCAAACTGAACGGAGAAGTCCAAAATAACCTTCTAGTTATACATTTGATTTGTCACCTTGAATATATTTAGAGACCTATATATTTCAGATCCCCAGTGAGAGTTGTGAGAATGTCGTGGGAAAAATCATTGAAGCTTTAAATTAGCCCTGACTTGTTAGAATGGCGAGTCACCTGTACGGGTTGAATGTACACTTCCTGTTCCGATGTTGGTACCAATCGGTGTTGTTTCAGGCAGAGAGTTTTCAACAATTTCACGGAACATCTGACAGTACAGCATAAATCTCTGCCGACCGCTATTCTGATGTAATCCCAATTGCCAGCCCATGGTTACGTATTCCTACATTTCCTGTTTGCTCATGAGTCTGTCCACATGCCTCTCAAGCATTGCTATCGGACGAAGACAATGGTGAATCGACCACACTGAATATCAAGTTCATCATTTTACCCGATTCGTCTCACAGCTGCAATGGGCAGCTGCTGTTGCAACTTTAGATCAGACAATGGAGGTTTCTCACTGGCGCTCTATCAGACTGCATGCTTCTTCACATGGGTTTCCAACTGGATACATGGAGCAAGTGGCTGTGTGAATATTGATGATTCAGGGGTAGATTTCTCACTGACCGGAACGGAGTTTTGGCTTTGGTGTTGCACATGGTCATCTGATATTCTAAATCCAGTTCTGGTCTCTTCTTATTCAACAACTTTTACCGTGAAAATCAATTTACCTTTGTGTTCCATTCTTATGCATTCAGTCGTCATGAAAGTCTTGGAATGTGTCCTTGAATAAAGTAAAGGTTGATGACAATGGGTGTAGTGTGGGTCCTGTCGTCTGTGTGAACGTTTCAAAGGAAATTGGTGAAGTATCGCTGAATCAAATTCTGTGAAGAATTTGCAAGATGCCTCCAATGCCTTGTGTCAGCGGGGATGTAACATTTCCTGAGAGGAATTATTTTCCAGACTAGAGGAGAGTGCGCAGTGCTGTTACCGGGAGTCAGCATTGGCACCAATCTCTCCTCTGGACAGATATTAATGAACCACACTTGTGTACAAAGTGCACAGTTTCAAAATTCTAAATGATGCAAAACTCGCAAAGAAACTGAACTGCGCAGAAATCCTCACGAACAGCTTTTCACCAATAAAATTTATCTTGCTGAACATTGATCTGTGTTCTTTTCCTGAGCCTTATGTCACGATCAGTGCAACACGTGAGCAAGTGCAAAAAGGGAAATGAGTGCAGTGCCAGGGGTCATACCAGGAGCAGCATCAGATGCACGGTGAAGTTAATTTCCTGTAACAGGAACTCTTCCAAAACAGCAGACTGAGGTGAAAGAACTCAGAGTGAGGTGAAGCTTTGGAATTTTGTGCCCTAGAGACTGTGGAAGTCAGTTATTGAGACTGTTCAAGAATGTGACTGAGATATTTCTGCAGAGTACAACCATTAAGGGCTCAGGGGCCAGTGGGGGAAAATGTTGAAAATGTACACGTCATCAATCAATGCAGTTTAGCACTGTGTAATTGAGCAAGTTCCTTGAACAATTTCGTAACCATCAGTGAAGACGATCATGTAATCCCAGTCACAGGCAGTTTGCCAACCGTTAAGGTATCACTAGAAATATGGAGGCAATGAAAAGCGTGACGCAATCGGTCAGCGTGCGTAACTTATATGTCAGAAAAGAGGAATGCGCAATGTCAAAGTTGTGAGTTTGAGCCTCACCTGGAGCCGTTTTAATTTGTCGTGGCTCAAGAGGGTAATGAGGAAAGGCAATTCTGAGTTTATGGGAAAATACCAGTTTATGTGAATTGGGAAATGACTTAACGATCGACAAACAACCTGCAAACATTCAAAATGCGAAGAAATATCTACGGGGAGAGAATAAAAGTGATTTTATTTTCAACTTGAAGACGTTTTTCACATGGATGACTGCATTGAGTTAAATTGCGGGAAAAAAACTGTTTCACTCATTCCAATTTATTCAAATTGCTGCAAACTCGCACAGTTCATTTAAATAATCAAAAAAAAAATTATTTTAGCCCGCGAATGTTACATTCAACTTTGGTCAGAATTCTTACCAGCTTTTAAAAAAAAGAGCTGCTGAGAAGAAGGAAAGGTTAAATATGCAAAAAGACAGAGTCTTGTTTATGGATTTCTTGGATGGAGTTCAGAAAGTATGAAATGTACCCAAAATCATCAGAATGTGCTCATATTTTTAAGGCAGCAGTTTAAAGCGGGAATTATGACTCTGAGCGACGGTTTCCTTCCGACTCGAAAGGTCTAACTTTATTTTCTTATTTAGAAATGTTCACCTCCATTTTGAATGCTCCATGGAGAATGAACTGCCAAACTTATTCAGCTGCGCATGTGCAATAAATTTCATTACACGTGAAGTCAAAGAAATTATAAACTATTTCCCACCCGCCCACAGAATTCGCCTCACTGTTAATGTGCCTCCTTAGGGACCTGGGGGTGCAGGTACATAATTCTTTGAAATTTACATCCCATATAGACAGGGTGATTAGTCGTTTGAATTCAGGAGTTGGGAAGTCATGTTGAGGTTGTGCAGGTCATTGGTGAGGCGTCTTCTGGAATATAGTGTGCAGTTTCGGTCGCACAGTTCTAGGGGGCATATTATTAAACTGGCGATTGTTAGGAGAGTTTTACCAGGACATTGCCTGGAATGGAAGGTTTGATTTATAAAGACAGTTTGGATAGACTTGGACATTTTTTTAGCTGGCGTTTAGGAGAGGCGACCTGACAGAAGTTTATAAAATAACGAGACGTGCATACAGTAATAATGGTAGTTTTCTTTTCCCTGGTATGGGGGATTTGAAGACTAGGGGACATTTTTAAGTTGCGAGCAGATAATTTTTAAAAAAAATACAAGAGGCAGAACTTCGCAATGACTGTGAAAAAAATAATGGCAAGTTCCAGCAGAGAAACAGGTGGCAGAGAAACGGGTGACAGTGAAGTAGGCGTGTGATGACTGATCTGTTTCATTTGCCAGTGAAATTCACCGCTTCCCCAAGTGAAGTGTAGCAGTGACGGCGATTATCTTTGCTGGTTATTCACCTTGCGAATGGTCTTTCCGCTGATATCCCAGTTAACATCACAAGTCGACAGCATGAAAGATGCAGCAATACGAGTGCAGCCAGTGGTGAAATGAATGCGGGGTCTGACTTTGGATTGGAAGATTGAAATGTTGTATCTTCCCTCTCTGGAATGAAGTCGACAGCTTTCCTACATTTGCAAATTGACAGATGCTTCTGAAGTGGAATGTGTATCCAGTGCTGTTTTTGTCAGATTCCGAGCAGCTGAAGTGATTGGGTCGCTGGGTATTGGAAACTGAAAGTTGCCCATGAGCAAAATCAGTGTGGAACTATTTTAACTCACTATCTATTTCATATCGCAGCTCACGGCAACGGCTCCCATCGTCAGAGAAACTGCTTGTGTTCCACATAAAGCGGCCTTTTTTCCGGAGAAACTTGTTGTGCGGCGTCAGAGCGTGGACATGAGGGAGACGGAGCGCACGGAACACTAAGGCCTCTGCTACTGTCGGAGGATATGTCTGTGTTTCTCTATCAGTGGCTTAACATGAGGATGATTTCTTCAAGGGGGCTTAAACATAGTTTTATCATCTCAAAATTCAGTCCCATTAGTAGATTACAGGGATAATCTCATTAAAATTTGCACTCTAAAATTAAGAACACCAAAGGTGGTGGGAGAAACGCGGGAAACTGGGACTAATATAGATGGATGCCTGAAGACAAGCACTGACAAGATGGCTGAACGGTCTTTTTCCACACAATGAAAAAGTCGAAGACGGGGACAAACTGATTTGCAGCCAAAATAAGCAACAGAATGAACACGCTAAAGCAGTGTCATTGAGTAATTATGGCACACACCAGAGTGCTTCCCCTGGTGGTCTGGTGATCCAGTTGTTAGGGTTTAGTGTTTTCACTGCTGTAGCCCAGATTCGATACCTAGCCAGGCAACTTACTTTGTTAATGTTTAGGTTTTCATGACCACAGCACTGCTGACTAACTTTTAGAAGCAGGAAAGGCGCTGTAAGGTAATCTATCTTATCCCAAACGATAATCAAACAGACATTTAACATAGAACAACGGATACTGGAAATATGAAACCAGAAAAAAAAGTTAATTGATAGACAATCTCAGAATGTTGTTGTTACTGTTCTCAACAAAGGTTGGCCCAACCGTCACCTTCCTTACTTGTCGTTTGTCTGTGGGTGGTAACATTTCCTGAATCGTGTACAATGACATTCAAATTTTCCTGAACACTATTAATAGCTGTTCTTTCATTACCATCCCGCTCTGTGATTTAACATCACGTAATTTGACAGTTTACCTTACTTTTCCAACATTTTCAAACAATCTCATTCGTGATTACGATGTGGAAGTGCTGGTGTTGGACTGGATTGGACACAATCAGAAGTCTCACGGCATCGGGTTACAGTCCAGTCAGCTTATTTAAAATGACAAGCTTTCGAGTGCTGTTCCTTCATCATGATAAATTATTACTTTATTGCAAATGTACTTTCTACAAACAAACAGAACAATGCAACAAGATTGACCGATGACGTAAGAGTGGAGGAACCTCTACTTTGCAGTGACCACAGTATGACTGAGTTTCAAGTTTACTTTGAGGGAGGGTAGTTTGAATCTAAGACGAGCGCTTCATACCGAAATAAAGACAATGGTACGGTTTGAAGTGAAGGCTGGCTGAAATGAAGTGGAAGTTTAAGTGAAGAAATTGCTCAGTGCAGGTGCAATAGCAGAGATTTACGGAAGTAATCCAGAATACATAAAAAATCCCTCCAGTGTGTCTTCGTCAGTTTTCCATCGACTTTGAAGATGAGCACGCGTACTTTCAGCCTGACTCTGGTTTCACACTCTTATTCTGTCGCAACACCAAGAAGGTAAGGGTCAGGTAAATGACATGCAGAAGGTGCAAAATACTTCACGACACATGCAATGATAGATAAAGTGCTCAGGAAGCACGCAACACACTGAAATGGAGCTTACCTATTTATGTGAAAGGTTTTTGTATATAATCCCGATTATATAAGGACTTCCCTCACATTGGAAAAAAAAATGAATTATAGGCTGTGTAACTCTGATGTACAGCTAAATATTTGCCTTGATACAGCATGACGCCATGAGGCAGTGACATATCACCTTCTGTAACAGCGTAGTCTAGTGAAAGCATGCTGCCCATCAACCGGAACTCAATACATCAGGGTTTTCCAACGTTCTGAAGAATGTATTTACTGATCATGCCATCACCTGTTACCTTTATATCACTTGAGCTTCCCACTTCCAGTAAACACTTCAAACACAGAAAAATCTATCATATATTTCACATAGCTTTTGTCCCCAACTAAACTGTCACAGGTGTGATGAACCCATAGGCCTTCTCTGGCTCTTTCACTGTGGCATAACCTAAATGGTAAAGTGCACTGTGTCTGATCCATAGGAAAACCTGCCGTATTTCCCCACGCCGTTTCAGACAACGCCGTCCTGCCTGTGACATGTACATGTTGTGTAATATTTTGTTGTGCAATGTGTCCCACTGTATCAATATCACCTTTGTCTAACTTCCCACATTCTGCTGGTCAAACACTGATTTCACTCAGAATCACAAGTTTAACACAGTGCAGATGGAAGCCATGTAGCCTACCTTATCTCTGCCGGTTCTCCACAATGAGGAAATGTGTCATTCTCTTGACCACTTCCTATAACTCTGCACGTTGCTACTTTTAATGTAACCACCGAATTCGTTATTCAATAACACGATTGAATCTCACTCTTTGTCGCAATCAGTGATTACAGTGATTACAGACTCTAACCACTCCCTGTGCGAAAACATTTTACCTGATGTCACTTTCGCTTTTTCAAATGAAAATCTGCCTAATCGCTCTCGATCTTCCCATGCATGGGAACATTTTCTCCTTATTGATTCTTTGTAGACCTTCCATGACTTGGAAAACTTCAACTAGAGCGGCCTTCAACCTTCCAGTCTATCTTCATCGCTGACATTCCACGTACGCGGCACCTTTCACAACGTGTTCAGCGTTGTCGACAATCAAATAGCGTCTCTGTTTCCTGAGGTTTGCCGTCCAAATCTTTGTGATAATCCATATGGAGGATTTTTCAAACTTCGGATTGCATGGGTCAACATCTTGAACCTGTGTTTTCATTTTCAACACGCGCCATGTTTGCTACAATGGCATCTCTGCCGACGAAGCTCAAACCTGTTTCAAGAAGTCCGACATCATGAGGTGCAGCTCTTTATTCGAAAAGCTGATCAAGCGACGTGGCAAAACTAAGAGCTTGCCTGGCATTTGAATCAGGGACCACTCCCAAGCTAATTGAATACAAATCCCCAAGCAAGAATCTTATTTCTCGAACAACGAGCCAGGAAGACCCAAGCATTTCTAACGTGGGACCAGGTGTGAAGCAGAAATCAGTTTCAAGAACATCGTCTCATTCTGTGTCTCTGCTCCCGAGACAGGATTGTTAGTCCCTTGCCCTGGGACAGAGCACTCTCCACTGGTGGATTATGAAACCATTTTCATCCACTGGCAAGCAGTGCTGGGGGAGGGAAGCATGCGTGCACTGTTCTGGTCTCTCAAACACATGCTTCATTCGCATGAGCTGGAAATTAGCAACTTTAGTTGCAAACTTCCTCCAAATGTTTGTTTTCCAAGACAGAGGCAAAGAAAGATGACCAGTTGCTGGGAATGAGAGAAATGGACACTGGTGTCTCTTCCATCAGGTAAATCAACGTGAGTTCTATTTGTGCAACCCGTTTGGTGTTCAGAATTCGTCTTCATACAGCAATCCTGCAGAAAGACTTTTGTAACGCGGGATCAATTTGTTTGCTGTGGCTTGGCAACAGTTAATACCCGACAGTAACAGTCTCAGATTAAGAGAATCCGACAGAAAGTCTCACTCATGGTGTCATTCCCGTGCAGAAGGAAGCCGTTCAATTCATCGACCCCACGACGACTCACTGTCGCTTGTTTCTCTCTGTCCTTTTTTTCAGGAACGGTGATATCCGTCCTAATAATCGTGTCTGTGTTGTTTAGCTGTTTTCAATGGTCTAATGTTTGAGTTGATTTGATTCGATTTATTACTGCCATGGCTCTCTTGCTATGCACAACTCCCCACATCACATGAACGACGCTGCTGCCTGAAACAGCGCGCGGAATTATTGCAGGGAGCACTGTACATCGAGCACACTGCAACTAATGCGTTTCCATTTCACTGGCTTTTTATGGAGGTTTCATTCAATGTCGGATGGCATGGGCAAACATCATGAGGCATGTTTTGTGTTTTGCTTTGCCCTATTAGCCGCAAGGGCACCTTCTGTCTAATCCCTCCTTCAAATGTCTGACCTAATTGAACACAGCCTCGTTCCTGGAGGCTGATCGGCGATTTGGCAAAACCGAAAACCAGCGATCAGGGCTCGTCCGGGAATTCAACCCGGAACCTCACGCACATCCACAATCCACAATTCCCAAAGCGAAAATCATGCCCCTAGACTGACGAGCCATTGCCAGAACTCCATGCGCTGGTCTGAACCAGTTGGAAATTTCTCAGTGTGAAGTACATTTCACCTTGCTCCTGGGATCCAAAGCAGGAATGAATTTCAAAAACATCTTCTGATTCTGTCTCCCTGCACTCGACACAGTGTCTAAAATTCAGGCTCACTGTGAACGTGGAGAGGGGCTCTGAAATGATGGTTTCTGCACCTGCTGTTGAATAAAGATCACTGTAACTGTGTCCAATGAGAGGAAAGGAATTGCTGTTTATTTGGAAACATTTCTTTCTGAACTCACTTTCACACTATTATGACAGAAGAGCAGCTGGAATCTCCTGATAGATTGAATCATGAATTTGGGTGTTTATAGATTAAGTGGTAAAATATCAGGATAATGATATTAACACCGCGCTATCACTACCTGAACGAATCGGCTGTCCAGAACAGTGTATGTTTCACTTCCCTCGCTGGGGGAGCTGAGAATTTACCCAAACAATGCACAACACATACTTGAACTATTGTTCCCATGAAAAACTGTGCGGGAATCTTTGAAATCCCTCTAAAACAACAGGAAAGAAGATTTTTTTCAACATGCATCGTCACCAGCAACCTCTGTCGTAATATAGGGTTTACGGGAACTTATTTGCAAATGGGCAGCGTGCGCAGGACGTGGTTTAAACACGCAAAAGTCTGATGTGGAAACAGATGCGCAAACTTTACACCACAAGCTCACAGGTGCACTGCTGCTGTACAGCATTAAGGGAATTGATCGCAACGTAATGATTTTAAACTACAATTGGCAAAGGAGATCAAAGGGTAATGCTCATTTTCTGTTAAATCACCACAATGCTTCTGTCCCTCTTCATTCCTCTTCTTTCTCTTTCTGCCTGTCTATTTGTCCCTCTGCTTCCTCCATTCGGTTCTTCTCAACTTCATTGTCCTAACTCTTCTTTCCTCCTCCTCTACCTTTTTCCCTCGTACATCATGTTCCGAATTTGCAGGACACCGGGAAGATATGTCACAGGGCGAATCCAGGTCTTATTCTGGACACTGTCAAATGCAACGAGATAGAAATGATCTGAGAGAGAAGAAACAACTGACGAGACTCTAGACCCTCCTTTGGGTATTCTTCAGTAAATTTAGCCACCAAGAATAAATATTTCTCCAATTTTACGAAGAAAACCCACCATGAACATGATTAATACAAATAGAGAATCCCAAGAGGAGTTTAATTTGAGGCCAGACACGGAAATGTCTGAGATTGTGACGTAGAAATTAAAATACCTGGAGGTGTAATTACATTTCCTTGAATGATTCAGTACCACGTGACCCACGACTATTTCATGTTCATGTTCAAGGAGTCAGCATCATCGTTGAGTCACAATAGTTGAAGACCATTGCCGCTTATGTCTCATGACAGCTGGAAGCCCCGGGGAGAGCTTATAAAAGAAACCTCACTGAGGGTCAGACTGCCCTGTGTCAGGAAACATTTGGACGGCCAACTGCAGTCATTTAATGCGATTAAAAAAACTCCAAATTAAACAAGTTCGAGGCATCCTCCTTTCTTCTCACTTAAAGTTCAATACCCAACAAGGGAGATAATGATTATGATGGGCAGTTGGTCGGCACGGTGGCACAGTGGTCAGCGTAGCTGCCTCATAGCGTTAGGAAGCTGGCTTCGATTCCAGCTTCAAGCGACTGACTGTGTGGAGTTTTCACATTGTGCCTGTGTCTGCGTTGGTTTCCTCCCACAGGTCAGAGACGTGCAGGGTAGTTGGAGTGGCCATGCTAATTTGCCCGTCGTGTTCAGGGTTGTATAGATTAGGTGGGTTATGGGGATGGGTCTGGATGAGATGCTTTGAAGTTTGGTGTGGACTCGTTGTGTCGAAGAGCTTCTTTCCACACTGTCGGGATTCTATGATTGTCTGAAAGTCCGAAATGACCAGACACGATGTCAAAGCCCTTTAAATAGTAAAGCCCCGCCCCCGACGCTTTGAACTACAAACTCATTGTTTGATCATCCGACCAATGCCTAAAGCAAAGATGTTCACAGGTAATCACAGCCCGATTACAGCAAAAATGTTCTCCATGATGAATGCCCCACCCTTTATTTTGGAAAAGTAAAACTGTGAGAGGAAAATTGTCATTTTGGTAGTTGCAACATGACGTCTGAACTGGATGACACCTGGTTTCCTGGATCTTACTGATTGTTTCACATCAGTCTCTGTATTGTACTTAGTCAGCACGTTCAACTGTCAACCAAAAAGAAACAGACACAACTGCGGATGCTGTAAATCAGGAAGAAAAATTGCCGGAAAGCTCAGCAGCTCTGGCAGCATCTGTGAAGGAAAAAAACAGAATTAACGTTTCTGGTCCGGTAGCCTTCCTCAGAACAGTTCCGAAGAAGGGTGCCGGACCTGAGCTTTTCCAGAAACTTTGTTTTTGCAGTTGTTAAACAATATATCTTGTGAGTCGACATTTTCACTGTTTCCTGATTACACATTTCCAACCCGTCAATTAGCTGTTAGAAAATATTCTCCAATCATTGAACATTCTGCGGGTATCTAGTACATTCACGCCTAGGAATCTTATAACAATATTCTTTCAAACTCAGCATGAAAAAAAGTAACCAAACGTACATCTATACATAATTTGTGAGAAATCTACAGAGCTTTCGGTTTAAATCAAAACCACAAGCGCAAGACGATCAATATTCAAAACCCACACACTCCAATTATCTTCTACCAGCGGCAAGCAACAACTGCGGCTTCTTTGAAGTCCCATTCCTCTGCTTTTGTTCGTCCACACCCCCGCATGGATACCTAAACTGAGTTGTAGATCTGTTTGCAGTCTATCCCATTTCGCATAGTGACAGTGCCATGTAACGCAATGGGTGGCATGCACAATATGAAGGTGAGACATCATCCCCTCAAGAATTACATTTTGGTCACCTCCTGCCGTTACTGTCATGGACTGATGTGTCTGCCGAGGACAGATTGGTGAGGATGAGATCAAACATGTTTTCCCTCTTCTTAGTTCTCTCACCACCTACAGGACCAATCGAACAACTATGATTTGGGACCTGAACAGCTGCTGCCGAGCCACTCTTGGTGATGGACATTGAAATCGCCAATGCAGCATTCATTCTTACCAGCCTCAGTACACCAGCCGAGTGCTGTTCAACATGGGGTACTGCTGATTCACCAGCCGAGATAAAACAGTAGGCGGGAATCCACAGGAGGTTTCCTTGTCCACGTTAAACTGGATTCTCTGAGACTAATGGGACCAAGACGCCATTTTGAGAACTCCAAGTTAATTTCCTCGAATATGTCACATTGTGCCGCCATCTATGCTGAGTCTGTCATGAATGTGGAACAGGACATATCCATGGATGGGGATGGTGAATCTGGGACATTGTCTATATGATATGATTCCATGAGTTTCAGATTGATTGTGATTTCACAAGAAAAACAATTGTCCTTTGCAAATTTTCCTCTTAAAAATTGAGTCTGTGACATTTATTGTGGAAACATGGAAACAGTTTGATCCCGCCCCCTGCGGAGATATCTGAGTCACCGGGAAATAGCTCTCCTGAACCCCGGTCCATCTCTCTTCGAGCCTTTCCACTGTTTGTCTGTTCCCCAGTATCCGATTGCACTGCCGCAGAGATCCTGTTTGAATCCCTGATCGTTTCAACGAATCCTGATTATTTCAGCGTCTTAGATCAGGTTATGACACCGAGAACACCAGAGTCAATGCTCCAACGTCATAAAACAGGCAGAATCAGACGTCAGGCAATTATAAACGACGATTGGGAACTTTCATCAAATGACATTAATCAGAGACAAAGAGAAGGATGCAGAGGTGCTAGAACAGAGAGAAGTCGAAACTGGAGACTATTCCCTTCAGAAACTTTATATAGGAACTTTCAGTGCAGCCTGTTTGGTTTTCAGTATTCGACTTCACACAGCAATCTTGCAGAAAGACTTTTGCAACGCGGCCGTCGATTTCTTTGTAAAGACCGGGCAGGAATTAATATCTGACACCAACAGTCCCAGGTTAAGAGAATCCAAGTGAAACACTCACTCACTGAGTGTCATCCCCAACGTCCCTGAGCTGCGGAGCTGCAGACAGTTCAACGTGGAAGGGAGGGTTAAAAATGAACCATTGTTTCTCACTCTCCTGTTCTGTCGCAGAAACGGTGAACAAAGTCAGAAGTCACATGGCACCAGGTTATAGTCCAACAGGTTTACGTGAAATCGCACGCTTTCTGAACGCTGCTCCACCATCGGGTTAAGTGGCATTTTTCACCAGCATCTCCACATCACAGAGACAGGAGGAGTGACGTCATAAACCCATGGCGTCATTCCTGAGCAGAAAAAAGCCATTCAGACCATCGAATCCACGGCAACTCTCTGTCACTTTTATTTGTCTGTCGTCATTCATAATTGGTAACATCCGTCCCAGTAATAGCGAACTGTATCTGTGTCGTGATGCTGTCCCCGATGCTCTTGCAATTCATGACTTTTCATTTCACCCGAAGGACGCTACTTTCTGAAACAGCGTGGAGAATTACTGCAGGGCGTCCTGCGCCTGTAAAACACTGCAACTGATTTTTTTTTTCAAATTCAACACTTTATTCCTGCGATTTCAGAGAAAAGTTATAACAAATAAGACCATCGCAGACCGACACAGAACATGAGAAGGTCATTCAGACCTTCACACGCTTGTCACCTCACTTGTGTAAACTTGGCCCATATATCAATCTGACATATTTATTTCAGATGCACGGACTTCCGGGAAGCAGATCAAAACACATCAAAATGATGAGATCTGGTTTCAATGAGATCGAGTTGAGTCTGAGTTCCCTGAGAGTATTTGCAGTGAATATGTCGTGCACCGGGAAGAAGGAAACAAGTTTTAAACAACCCTTACCCGTAGTCAACAGACATCATCACTGGTGGTGAAAAGTCCTCTGTAAATGCAACTCTCTTTATCTTTAATGTTCTAAAATCCTATTTACCAGTTTACTGATCCTCACCTGTGGAAACAGTTTCTCACTGTCTAGCGCCATGAAATCTCCTTTCAACCTTCATTGTTCTAAACAGAAAATCCTGGTCTTTTGAATATCTCCACAAATCTGAATTCCCTCAGCCTCGGGCATGATGAAGCCTGAAGATTGCGACGAGATTTGGGGAACAAAATTCAGTTAGTCGGTGGAAACATGGAAAGAAAACAAAACAGAATCCCAATCTCCAGCTTCACGAATCATTCAAAACTTTCTGTGATCCAAGTGCAAACAAATGGTACAATAATCGATCAATGGAGGGAACCCGGCGCCAGGAGAAGGGGAAAACAGCACCGTCTATGTAGCAGGGAGACAGATTGAGAAGAAAATATTCTTGAAATATTTTGCTGCTTCGAATTCCCCGAATAAAGTGGAATGTACTTCACTCTGAAAGTGGTGCAACCTTACCCGATGGCTCGTCGGGGTGTGATTCTCGCGTTGGGTCTTCTATGCCGCTGATATGCGGGAGTTCCCGGGTTCACAATCCTACATTAGCTCAGATTTCCTATCTTCACTTTCACTAAACTTCCCGAACAGCTTTCCGAAAAAAGAGGCCAGTCTAACATTATAGTGAACACAGCGCAGAGAAACACTTGTTCAAGGCGAAAAAGAGAGTTTCCGGATGTTTGCTACGCAATCTGAATGATTCCAGTTATCGCAAGGACTGCAGATGCTGGAGAAAGAATCGCTACAGTGTGGACCTGGAGGAACGCAGCAGGTCAGGCAGCATAGGAGGAGGTGAAGAGTCGACATTTGGAGCCATGACCATTCATCAGAATGAATTCTCCGCTGCAAAATTGCTCAATTATGTACATGTGAAAGTTCAGGAAGCTGGGGCAGAAAGTGATTGGAGACAGTGCTGAATAGGTTCACTTGAATGGTGACGTGTGTTGAGAAAGTCAGCAAGAAAGATAGATTGGAAAGGTGAGAGAGTTCTCCTTGGAGAAAGGAAGACTGGTCTGATTAAAGTTTTCCAAGTTGTTAGGCGCATGAGCAGGGGAAATAAAGGAGTTAAAATGCTCACACACCTGGAAAGATCGAGACTGATTAGACAGAGATTTAAAGTCATGAGGAAAAGAAGTAAGAATTACATGACAAAGAACGTTTTTATGCAACGAATAAATTGATCTGTAGATCCCTGTCTGACTGCGTCAAAGAGGCAGATTCATGCCACACAAAATGGAATTCGATGGTTCTATTAAAAGTCACAATATGCAGAGTAACAGGGAGAAGGCAAGAGGATGATATTAAAACAGACACTCATGTACTTCTTGCGGAGACCTGGTGCACCCACAGCTAAGGCGAGCTGCATGGCCTTCGTCTGCGTTTTGACAATTTTGTGATCCTGAGTGGAATCACAGCTCGACCAACAGAATGTGGGAACTTCGACAAAGGTAATATTTACACAAGCACGACACGTCTAAGCAACAGAATATTACATAACAACAGCGAAGATCTTTTGACATCAGTCTTTCAGGTACATGCCACACACCAGATGAAAAGCTGAGTACTTGTCAACGCATCATCCTCCGACACTTCCGCCATCTGCAATCAGACCCCACCACCAAAGACATTTTTCCCTCCACACCTTTACCTGCTTTCCGCAGGGACCACTCCCTCCGCGACTCCCTTGTCCGCTCCACACTCCCCTCCAGCCCCACTACACCCGGCACTTTTCCTTGTAACCGCAGGAAGTGCTACACCTGCCCCCACACCTCCTCCCTCACCCCAATTCCAGGCCCCAAGAAGACTTTCCACATCAGGCAGAGGTTCACCTGCACATCTGCCAATGTGGTATACAGC